>CH002402.1:976133-1018974 GCA_000149265.1 Ciona savignyi
ATCGCTTAATATACTTCGTAATTGCCATGATACCAATGTCAGGGTTGGGGTTAAAGTTAGTTGTGGGGTTGAGATTAGTGTTTGGGACAGGGTTAGAATTACTTTTCAAAGCAATCTAAGTAATCCAAGCGGTCCTGTAGTATGTAGATGCAACTTGTATTTTTAGTATAAAGGTTGCAAGCATATATCGTGCGATCCAGACTGGTTAGTCACTAATCTCTCTAACGTTATTAAGGTTTACAGAAAATAGTTTACTTAAATTTCTTTAGTACTATATCTCAGTCTTAGTATGACGGTTGTTATTGGTATGGTACCGGCACGCACATATCGATGCCTAGGTCGAAATTGTTTGCAGGTCTGTTCCAAAAAATAAAAAAGATTGGCACATCCGCCATAAAATTTGGCCTAGTTGCATCATGTATCGGGATAAATAAAAAGTATCCACTCTATTTCGTTTAGACTGTTTTTTTAGGATTAAAATGATATGGACAATCACTTTCTGGACAACCAAATAATAAATTCTCTCAAAATCGTTGTTTTTAAAATTTATTATATTAACAAATTCACCTTGTTTTTTATTTAAAAACAATTATATTATACAGGCAATTGAGGGTTCTTACATTGACAAGAAATGTCCGTTTACCGGCAATGTTTTAATTCGTGGACGCATTTTGACGGGCGTGATCATGAAGCTTAAAATGCAACGGACAGCTGTTATCCGGAGAGATTATCTTCATTACGTGAAAAAATACAATCGATTTGAGAAACGGCACCAGAACATGTCAGTCCACATATCACCTTGCTTCCGGTAAGTGTTTGTTTTTCATATTTAAGGAAACTCTTTATTTGTGTTCTATTCTTTGTACCTTTTTATTTTCACACTGGAAGTTCGATTTTTATTATTAGTTGCAGTAGATAAATATGTTTTAGATGCAATACTATTTTAAAGTCACCTTGTAAGAACTGTGTTGTGTTAGGCTTTGGTGGAGTTGTAATTAAATGTTTTAATTTGCCAATCGCTTCAAAATACTCGACCGGTTTATCTGGTGGTGTAGTGTGATGCCTTTGCAGTTTTTAAAACTGGCCGGAATGTGTGTATCATATACAACACACTGCTATACGGTGGGTGCGAGGTGATATGACAATTTACAGGGATAAACATAAATATCCTAAAATTCCCCCCCTCCCACAGAGATGCAATGGTTGGGGATATTGCCACAGTTGGAGAGTGCCGACCCATCAGCAAAACAGTAAGCTTCAACGTTCTTAAGATCAACAAAGCAAGGGGAGCCAACAAAAAGCAGTTCGCCAAGTTTTGAAGTTTGAACTTGTTGAAGTGGCAATAAATAAGTCGAAATATTTCGTGTCGTTTAAGAAGACTAGAACAACTTGGTATTAGTCTCAAGTTCCTATGAATATGTTCTGTAGATGTAGGCTTTTTATAAGATGCTGAAAGAATTTGTCATAAACCGAATTTTTTCAATCTTACTACAAATACTGAGCAATACAATACCAGGAATTGGGTTTAATAGGTAGGTCAGCAGTATTGTAATAGGAGATCATCAGCAATATAAACACCAAGTTACAGCAAAACATAATTCTGGCAAAAGGATGTAAAAATTAGTGTTTGGTCAGATTACTATGATCTAAAGAACAGCATAATCCTGGTTTTTAATTTACTTTTTATCCAGATATGTTCCTTAACAAGTTACCTAACCGAACTTAATTAAAAACTGGTTGAATAACACATGGTTACCAATCACAAAGATATTACATTAACTTGAATTTATAAAGAAATTTTAGTTTAAACCACCATGCCTTCATACAGGTAGCGATAATCAAGAAGATACAAAAATACAATTACAAAAAAAACTGCAAAGTTGAATAAAGAAAGTGGGTTGACATCAATTTTAAACTCTACAAATTTGTGACCAAAACAATGTGCAAATTTGGATGCCAATAAAGAATAACTATAAAATATTCCACTATATTTCTGGAAATCATAATTAGAAAATTCTATAGTGTAATAATTTATAAAGTAGCCATATTAAAACAAAATTACAATGCTATAAGTTGGTATAAAATGGTTGTTACAAAAAAACATAAGAATATACAACATCGATAGCATACTGCTTCTTATTTTGCACTAAAGTTCGCACTGTGTAAAATTACTTTGACTGGAAAATACAATCTTCACCTCGATATAAATGTGGGTGGAAGGATCCTAGGTTTATTTCGCTATTGAAAACAGATAGCGTGGGGATTTCTCATAAAATAAATGTTTGGAGACAAATTTTAAACCAGTTACATCAGGTTGTGTCGAGTCTGATCGTTCGGATCTTTCTCTCGTCGACGAGGATACAAGCGGCCTCATTTGACCCCCCGCAATATCTTGATGATGAGAATACCGTCAACAGCTTTCCATTTTGCTGCACCTATATGATATACTAGCTTGTAAGGGATATTCATGTCCTTTTATCACAGCCATTTTCAGATAAATTGTATCCTTATGAACAGTTAGTCAATAACCTTTGACCCACTGCAGTCAATGAACTGTGTAGTGTAAAATTAAAACGCTTCTAGTTTTTAGTTTAAACCATTTATCCACTTGGTTCAGATGCTGTGCATTGCCCGAACTTACCAAGCCACCGGCTAATTTCCAACCAACAACACGCCCACACAACTCAACTGTGGTCTTACAGGAGAGTCTTAGATTAGTCAGATCAACAAAGCTATTGTAGTGTGTGCTTGATGTAATAAAATTCACTGGACCAAGACAAAATCTGTTGCCTGGCCCAAAGATACAGCACCACAGAGAGTATGCATGAAATTTAAACCAGCTTACTGGTAATGATTGGTATCCCTATTCCTACATCTATAGAGCGAGATTACCCAAACCTTCATTATACTTTACTAGAAGAAAACAAAGTTTTAAACCTTAAACCCGATCTGCTGTACTTCATGTGCCCTGATGACGTGTGTGAATTTATTTGCTGATAGAAAGTTCTCCAGTGCTGCCGATGTGAACATGCTGGCTGTTTTTCTTCTGTGGTTCGGGACAAATCCATGCGATTTGGCAACATTTTTGGCCTCATCTAATGCATAGTCCTCTAGTCTGTATAGTCAAAATATTTGGGTGAAAATAATACCCAGATTGTGTAAATGAGTGACAGAGATGAGTTGGCTGTACCACAGATTGAATCCAAATATATTCGGGGGAATGTGTTTCAATCTGCCCCCTATCAGGCGTGTTTTAATATTTTAAACTCTACTGGGATAAGTCAAAGCATGAAAAGACACAACCCGGCGTAATCAAAAAGTTTTGTCAAAGTTTGGTAATAAGATGAATATAAGATACCTTTGCTTATCCACAGGAGGAAAATTGCTAAGTGATGAGGTTTTAATACCAGCATTAATCAAATACCGTAAGCCCACCGACTCTATTGCAATGTGTTGTACATTAAAGAACATTGTTTTTTTTAACCCAATTAAATTAAATAAGCACACTACCTCTTAAGGCTGTTATTAAGCCCAACTGTTTCGGCTGACATGTCAATCTCATATCATTTATAACACTTTATTATATGCGTCGCCTTTCAGTCGAAGGGTTGCAGGCTCGAACTGGTCGCCAGTTAGTCGGTTGTGTCTTTGAGCAAGGCACATATGGACATTGTGTGAACCTAGCATATTAATGGGTTCTACCAAATTAAAGAAATTTCTGAATCATACACAACACACTTCCGTTAACATGATGGTGAGAGCAAGGTAAACTGACGATTGTCTGTGTGTTAACCCCCCTTGGTCCACACTCCACATGCACCTCTGCACAAAGTCATTTCACCTGATCGGGTCGTTCCACATTAATTCCCATGCGAGGGGACTATCGACCTCAGGGTTGGGGAGGGGGACTGGAACGTGGTTGATCGCTTCGATCACATTGTTATACGAGCTGCTGTATGTCATAGAGTTGGGGATTCCCCCATGGGCAGTGAATATCTGAAGTATATTGTTGTTGTTAACATAACAAGATTGTTCTTAACACCACATAAGCATCTGAGATTGATAGTTGGGATGCAATATTCACATTTATCCCTGTCATGGGAAACACAGGTGGACAACTACTTTTGTAGTTTGATTATACAGATTTTTTTTTCTCAATTGATTAAGTTCCACTGGGTTAAACCAAAGTCTGTCTTAATTGCTTTGCAAGCATTTACCATATTTGACTCTGGGAGATTTACTTAAAGTTTTTCAACAGCTTCAAATATATGGAAATGACACACAGTACCAATAAGTTGCTAAATAAGAAACACAAAGTCATTCTACTTTATAACAAAATGATATTGACGTTTTGACAGAAACATATTTGTTTGAAATTTGAACCGACATTTTGTTCTTTAGTTAGTAAATTGTACTAATAGTTTTCGTTTAACGTCACCTTAAGGCGATTTCACAGAAAGAAGAATATTACAGAATAACATAGTAAACAAAACAAAGAGTTTAACATCAAACCTTCCCATCCACAACAGCAGCAATAGGCAACATATCGAAACATTCATTTATTTGCTCCCACACTTTAAGCCCCAGAGTTTCACCAAACTTATGCACGCACTCTGTTTGAAAGGAAAACGCGACTTGAATGTCACGTAACTCGTGGTTCCCGCGCACCATGAATATCTTGTTCGGACACAATATCTTCTGCGACAAGAGGTAAGCCACCACCTGCAATTTGCGTGTTTTAAGGACTGTAGTTTTGCTGTCTATTTCCGTTTTAAATAATTGTGCTATTTATCTTTATTGTAGTAAAGAAGGGAAAAACAAACTAAACTAAAATACAGGAAAGCATAGAAAATTAGAGCAAGCATACCTCTACGCCATTTTCACCTCGATCCACATAATCACCGAGGAATAGAAATCTGCACGGTGTCAGTAGAGGACCAACTCGCCATAGAGATTTCTCAAAACAAACTAAATCGTGATGATTTCCATGAATGTCACCGAGAATATAGGTTGGAGCTTGCAGCTTTAATAACCTGATGTGGATCAATGCTGCAGTCATTTCGTCAAATAATCCAATTTACATAAGTAAAGTTGCTAACAATTCACTCATGTCAAATTATGTCGGATGGTGACTGATGAGTACATGGATGATGTTAATAAGTATATTTTTGTAACTTAACAGACATCACCTGTACCATGGAATGTATATTTCTCTGTTTTTTATCCTCAAAAATGGAAAAACGCGCAGAATTTTATAAAACACCAGGTGAGTCCTTGCGGTGTGTACATTACATTTACATTAATATGGGCGGGTCCACAGTAGCTACCGGGACCAGGAATTTAGGCCATGGAAGGCCCATTACTCCAGCGCCCCGGGCTAACATGGATCCGGGATATAGCGGTCAAGTCGGCCAGTGTCCTGAAGGAAACTGACTAAATGCTTGACCGGAATAGATGCGAGATCATTGCGGTGTGTAAAACACAAACAAATTATTTAATCCAATATACAAGCAAAACGAATGTCATAAAAATGTAACGACATCAAATTATGTATTTAATTATCATATTATCTCTCACAACCATTGTTGAACAGTATATCCATTTAATAGTTAACTACCCACCTGTCTTCCTTTTGAAATATCAACTTGGCCTCTTTGCAAACTGCAGACAAACATTTAGCGAGGGCTGTCATATCTACATCTCCCCATGAGAACTGGGCTTTGGCCTCTGTGGAATATTTGGGTGTTGTGCTATTTTTCAATATGTATCCATACATGATGATAATGGTTTGTTGTTTTCCATAAATTTCATGTGAATAAAAATCGATCACTTTGACTGTTAATAATAAAAATGGTAACAAAGGGAAAGGCAATTAAACTAGGCCTACACATTAGTTTAATGACATATTGTTACAATGATTGGATATCAAAATATTAGTGTTATACTGTCGCTTAACCTTGTGAAAATTGTCGTGAATGCAAAAATGTTTACTTAATTACCACCCAGGACGACATAGTTTTTACTGGTGACATTTGCACTTCGCACTGCGGTTGTTTACTTTAATAATATTGAACGGCATTGGATTGTATTTATTCTTGTAAAAAAGTGTGTTTACAGCGTAGGTGTTGCTGTAGATTAGTATCTTAAGCAAATTGAATCATTGTTTTAACTCACAGTCGAGACAATGTCTTTCGAGCGTCTCTCAGTGCCGAGAGTATTTAACTTACTTTGGTTATCATTGGCTTTCAACGGACGCTCAAAGTAACGAAGTCCATTCAACATTTCGTTGGCATGGGAACGTTTGTTAAACGCTTGAACGCTCGCCGTCCTCGAAAATTTTATTTTTTCCGGGTTGAGAAAGAAAGGGGAGTTCTTGTGGTCGATGCACGCAGAAGTGTTCTGTAATAGTTTGCTACATATTTACATACTTTCACCCATTTTTATATTGTACAAATAAGTGTGTGGCAAGTTTGGTTATGTGATAGATTGTCAGTCTGAACGTTGGGGTTCAAAACTAGTTGGAAGCTATTTGGATAATTTTGTTCTTAAGCAAGGCACTCCCCGAATATTGTTTGACACTGGTGGAATAATGGGTGAAACAAAAATGTGTCAACATACACAACTCGACTATGAGGCTAATCTGACATTTATAAGTTGTAATGCGCTTACCTGTTCCAACAACAGGGATAAATCTGAGTGTCTTATCCTAAAGATGATATACATTTTATTTACCTAATAATACTCGAACCCCAGTGGTAATATGGGTGGAAAACAAAAATTTGGCTTTGCCGTGTTCAGGAGCAAAGAGGAATAGAAATATTCTGATTTTTTGCTTATTTAAGCAAGTAAAAACCGTCTTAAAATAAACATGATTTACATGGGTCACCCTCTGGTCAGTTGCATTATATAGCCATGTTGGATGTTTAAACCCAAGGGATATAAAAGAACAAAACCCCCCTACCCCTGATCCAGCATCAGCAACCCCCAATTCCCACAATGCTTTAGCTTCCACTGTGGTTCCACTTCGACGAACCTTCACTGAATGAAGAGCGAGAGTGTAAGGTTCATCTGCTGAGGTGGACGACTCTTCCACCGAGCTCGTTGTGCTCGATGTCTTGTCTGCTTGGACAAATAATACAGCAAATATTGAACGGAAATGAGAAATAAATTTGTGGACTATAAAATGCTTGTTAGGATGGCATATTTATATTTTTCTTAGGTTAGCCCAACAAAGGGTGTTTTACTACAGACAAATTGTTATATTTTCACACAGGCAATCAACTGCAATCGTCACATTTTGACACCTGACATAAAATTGACCCCACCATTACTTTTTCCAAGTTTAACCTTGTGCGCATAGTTACCAATTTTACAGTATTGTGCTCATAAATTTTAACATTGCATTAACTAGTGTCCTTAGTTACCAGGGCCATTGTGTTGGTGTTCTATATGTTATAGACCTTGCTAGATTTTGTTTACCAATCTACCGGTTTTTAGAAAGGGTATGTTTTGAGTCATGTTTGTAAATTGCCATGCTTAAGGACAAAATCATGATTTACACATATTTAATGGAAAATTGTTGCAATTTACAACATATTAATTACTGATTCAGTGAAGTTAATTTTGATTTTTTTGCTTACAACAGAATAGTTATTATAATTATATTTATCCACTAATAACAAGATGTATTTAAGTGTTAAATTGCAGTGTTGTCGAATTATTTCATTTTTCACATGTTAAATTTTGCATTTGGGGTCGATATTAAAAAATAAATTATATCGACACATCTAGCAAAGTCACCTTTCATATTTGCCACATCAATCAGCATATCTCCTTCTAATGTTCTTCGTCTCTTTGTTTGACATTTAACCTCAGGGGAATCCCCAGTTGAAGAGTTAAGCGCAGATATGACGGATCGACTGGGAAATATGATCTCTATTAAATTTACAATGATTTACCTTCACCCAAGTGTTCGGAGCTTTTGTACTGACTACTACATCTTCCTGGTATGCCACCTACATTGCATTGTATTGAAATACTACTCGATTAACACCAGTATTAGATGAATTTATACACAAGTCTCCTGGTACCACGGAAATGTTGAGAATTACTATGTTACACAATCCTATTGGAAACTTGGAAAAATTTCTGCTTTGTCTGTTCTCCCCTTAAAATTACCACCTTAAAACCCTGTTAGCAGTGGCAATACACTTTTGTTAAATTCATATATAATATTTTGGAAAATCAAAACCCTTTAAGAAGTTATGGATAAACTGTGATTTAGTGGTACAATCGTGTATTATTCAAGTGATTGTCTAGTACTCTAGTCTATGGCAAAACTGTAAAAAAAATGGTTTGCTATCCCAACACCCAAATCCCTCCTATCCTCTTACTCGGGAGATTCTCTTCCTCTTTTTAAAGTCTTCACCCATGGTTTCTCCAACATCCGGTACAAACTCGAGGTTCCACGGAACTTTAGTTCGCCCACCGTCTCCAGGAAGGAGTTGAGTGTGAGCTCTGGTTGAACTGCTCCTCCAAATAACCTGACAGACGAGTATCAGGTTAGTATGCATCCACATGGTCCAGGCAGGAGTCGGCAACCTGCGACTCTATTATCCCTATGGCTATGATATGGCTTTTATTAATTTTATTGCAACTGTAGCGAGCGCTTAATAAGTTTAAAACCCATGCAAAAAGTAAAACAAACAGAAGAACACTCGCCTCTTTATGTCACAAAATGTTATTTTCTATTTGTTTCGAAAATATAAATAGTTTTGCGGCTTCCAGCGATTTTTATTTTGTGGAATATTGAGTGAAATGGCTCCTTAAGTACAAAAGTTTGCCGACACATGGTGTGGGGAATAAGACAGGAGGTCATGACCATACAAGTGTTAGTTCGATGTTTACCCTGGACAATTTCTGCACAGCTAATTTTTGGGCAAAACACTCACAGGCGTTGCTAGAGTTTGTATTTATTAAGTGGGATCAAATGGGACAATTGTACTGGTACCAAAAATATCACACAGTAATATACAACAGCTTTACAATCCAAATGCACATATGCAGCAAATATTTGAGTTATAAATACTATTGTTTTTTTGATAACGTCAACAAATTTTGAAGTAATTGGCGAGTGGTAACCCATTGGACCATTACCTTAAAGGTTGTTGATACAAAACCAGCTCATGGCTGGTCGTCGTGTCCAGCAACATTACAAAAAAGGCAAGAAACATAACAACATATGCTTAAACAAAGGAGTTTAATAAGACTGAAACTAAAGAAATATCTCCCTGGTCAATTGTGTTACAAAGCCCTGTCCGTTTCTCTACCCCTATTGCAAGATTGGGCAAATTACTGCCATATCTGGCACACCCGAGTGTTTCATCCGCCCCATTTATGTCTGCTAAAATCATGACTATAGTTTGTATAGTAATAAATTTCCGTTAAAAATATTGACAATTAACAAACAATTCATCACCTAAAATTAATACCATAATTTTCCATGTATTATCCACATCCAAATAACAGATGGTATATCTGATACAAAGTGCATATAACCTTTGCTTCTGCAAGCAAAAACTAATGGGTATCCAAATTACCTATTCCAATAAAAACGTCTAGCACACAAAAAGAACAATAAAATAAAGATTGTTGCAGTAACTAGATAATTTACATACTTTGCTGCTTTCTTAGCTTCCACAACCAATTCTTCACCCTGCAAATTCTTTCCTTTGTTTCTATGTATGTCTGACAGCATTCTCCTGAAGAAAATAATTATAATTTAGTTTAAGTCTAAAAGTCAGAGATAATAAAATTGTTCCCATTGTTTTTCATAGAACTTATACTTTGTAGAAAATACACATGCATTTCTCAATACATATCCTAACTGTAAAGCAATTAAAAAGCCTCTTGGACAATATTAGTGTCACATTAGTCCTCACAACAAAACTGTGTGGTTGAAACTATACATTACTCTAGATAAGCAATTTCGTGTCTTTAGCCAACGGCATCCTGAATTTAAAAATCAGGTTTTACTTAAATCTTGTAAAGGTGTGTATGTGTGGCACTCTTGTTTAGTTGTATGTGCGGCACTCTTGTTATGGTGTATGTGTGGCATCTGTGTTTATGTGTATGTGCGACATTGTTGTTAAGAACATGACAGGATATTCATGTATATCCCCCTAAACATTAAAATGGCCTAGGCGTCATTTACCAGGGCAATCATTTTAACATTATACATTGTACCCACTGTAAATTTATTAGACCTCTTTTGTGAAGATTATATTACAAGTAGACCACCTTTAAATAACTTCCATTGTACATTTATAATAGAGATTAATATCGATTTGTGATTTTTTTATGACAGTAAGTAAAAATTGCATTACCTATCGTGGTTTTAGCAGTCCTGCAGACGAGGAAACCCATCACTATTAATAATAAGACTAATAACAATAAGAAGAGATTAATGTGTTTGTTATAAGTAATTTATAATGAAAAATGCAGTTAATGCTTTTTCATTAACATTTCAATTATTATTAAAACCTGCTGCTGTATGAATAACAATGATAACCTATGGTTAAAACAATGCAAATCGCTGCATTAGTTCACATGCACAAGCCACACAAGTGCGTAAATATCCCACAACTTGGTTGGAAATATTGGCGTTCTCTTTCTAATATCTATTGTTCGCAAATTACTGCGGATTATCTTACATAGCCTACCGGCGTAAGAGGACTGGTGCAGTAGCACGACATTAATTAATTAACCAGCTTTAATTAAATAAGAAAAAATAGCGGAATCAGCAACTTCTGAAGATAATTTTTGTAGTATTTTTTGTACTACAAATTTATTTTGTTTCCATCTAAACCTCAAGACATTTTTCAATGGGTAAAAACCTGGCGGGAACGAACAGTGTATTTTGTATGACCCTATATTTTTGTTCAAAGATGGCATGCCACTCAATGAAATGACTTAAACAACCAATTTCAATAATTGTGTCACTTTATAGTGGGTTAGGTTGCTGTATGTTGGGTTGTACTTGTTGAACAAAATAACATAGAAATGAATTTTAATTAATTATTTAATATATGTTAATTGGTATCAAGGTTTTTCAACATTCCAACTACTTCACAACCAAAGTAGAGAGGGCAGTTACGAATTTTACAGTTATTTATTCATGGATGTGCTATTTTTCTACTTATGCCATGAATTGAATACATGATTTTGCAGGCCTAGTATGAATATATTGCAGAATATTTAACAGTTCAAAAAATACAGGCTTACTTACATAAAGTCATCGAATGCTAGGTGACCCCCACACGAACGGTCATAGAAACGGTATATACATCGACATCTAGGAGGAGAAAACTAATTAGAATGTTTGTCAATTTGAAATTAAAAACATAAACAACTACACAAATGTCACTCTTACGATTTATTCCATGAAACGCGAAAATCATTTAAAAAGTCATCCCAGAAAGTACACAAGCTCTCACCCTACAAAAGCAATATTACTACGAAAATAAAAAGGGCCATGTACAGCATAGCTAAACCAAATTAAGGATAAACAATCTAGAATAGTATTTAAAATACAATATTGTATAAGATTATTTAATATGCCACCAACCACTAGATATGAGCATGAAACAGACTCACCTATGCTCAGCAAGCTTTCCCCCGTGCTGTATCTGTGGTTGCATAAAATAAATGCAAAGCAGGAACTCCTGAAAACTGATGAACTTCTGGTCTTCTTGACACATACACATTGATCTGTGATGTAATGCTTGAAAAGGAGTGGATTTTAACAGTAACACCAACAACACTTTAATGTATATAAACTATTGAGTTTTTTTTAACATTAAAATACTGCACCATTTTGGGGATACAAAGACCATACTAAATGACTAACCATTGGTTATATAGAAAACAATGAAAGATATGTTAAATATGTAAGTTTTACAGAACAAATTTTTGGGGAAAAACAAAAAAATAAGCAGCAAAAACAAACAGGTAAAATTATGCATGTTTTTATATTCTCTACTGCGCAAATTGTTAAATACATACCGACATATCGTATTCTGCATACTAAGTCTATAAATTATTTATAAAAAACAGCAAATCATTATCAAAAACGAAGTCACATACTTTTATAATTATATTTTACCAACAAATGTATGCCTTTTTAGTGTCTTGTATTTTTTGACGTATATAAAATGGGAATTTTCATGTTTGTCATCATGTGGAAAAAGGAGCTTCATAACAAGGGTAATTGTCAAATTACCCTGTGAATACTGTCGAGTAATCAGACCAATAACATTATGCTGTATATTATGTTGGGAGATTTATAAAATGTGTTTAACCTATTAATCAGCTGTGTTCATGCCAGATTAAAGTGTTTTGCACATCGACAACATCTTGATTTGCTACACACTGATTTTGATCAAAGCATCTTGATTGACAGCTTAACACAGTACACTACATGTTAACCGCCAAGGTTTATTAAATATATATATATATATATATATATATATATCTTACTAAACCTAGAAAGTTTTCCCACCTGAAATAACTTATTTGTACTTCTCGGTCATTTTCGTTGCCAAACATCAAACAAATTTCTTGGCAAAATGCCTCTTGATTGAGAAAAATAGATGGAAATGAGCTTTGGTAGAATTTTTGACGCAAAAAATGAATTTCTTCCTCTGTGAATGATGCAATCAAACCTAGCGATTCTTGCAATTTTTCTGGAACTTTCTGACTTAAATTATCTAAATGTGTAAGAAGAAGGGATCTTGTTTGATCAATCTTGCCAGGCGTCTTATGGTTTAGATTATTTTTTTCACCATTTTCGAATGAAACCACCAAATCAGGTGTGTTAGTGTTGATTATCTGTTGTTTTAGCGTTGACAAGTTTACGGATAAATCTTGAAGTAGATTACTCGAACATACATTATACTGTCCACTACTTAAAAGAGATATGTAGTGCAAAGGTTCCGGACCAAGCAAAACTACTGAATCTTCTGAATTCATAATTTCTAATACCATTTCATATGAATACCATTTATTTTCAGCTTCCAAGTCCATTGAAGCTTCTAAGCTCGACTCCACTGGCACTGTATCAGAGTCAATTCCAATGTCAGTAGTTTGATCAAAGCATTCTGTGGTCTCAATAGAAACTAAATATGTAAGTAGAATTTCTTCGCAGCAGCATTCACAACTGTCACATGAACATATTTTGGGTTTAGCCGAATCATCAAATTTTGAATTACCAACTAATGTATTGTTGGACAAAGGAAATCTTGTAATATCAAAAATTCCTGACAGATTTGAAGAAGTCAATTCAAAGTTTGCCAATTGTCGAGAAATAGCATCTTGCACATTTGTCTGCAAAAAATATTCGTTAAATATCGCACATGTGACATCGCAATAATATATATTTTGACAGACTTAAATCATTTAGAAACAATAAATGGGAAATTATGTTTTTGCTTAAATTAAACAAATAGGTTTACCACAATGAGCATAGTTTGATTGTTCAAACAGACAAATATTGTCTGGAATATGTCCATATTTTGTAGCATTTTGTATGGATATTCGAAAATAGAAATGTAGTAATTTGTTTCTTTTGTGTTGGTTTGAGAAAAATTCTTATGGTCATTTTTATCCACTGGTTAAATCAATTTGTTTGTTAAAGAAATACATCTCATTTGCCTCACTTAAACATTACTACCGCAAAATGCATGGATCTTTACTATTGTGAGACTGTGTAAAGCAAAATTTCTTTAAGGCATAGGCATAATTTAATTGCAAGTTTATAGATCCTTGGTTTGTATAAAGGTGAATGATGGTCTATATACAAACTATAAGCCACATTTCTGTGTGCACACAGATTTGTGAGCCTGCTTGCTAATATTAATTTTAGTCCCTAGTAGATAAAAATGATTCTATGCCTTTGTGATACATTCGTTTAAGGTAGCACCGCTGTTTTAATTTCAGGGAAAATACCATAATGATTTTAATTTAAAAATCATAACAAAAACAAGCTACTGATACCCTTATCAATTTTTGCCCGCAAGGTTATTGTAATACGTACAATGATACTGCACCGTACCAATAATACAAAAACATTTTTCCCTTTTATCTCAAATGTACCTACAGACCAAGCTACATGTTATGCACCATACTGGAATGAGTAATGTTGTAAGCGTAGTGTGGCTAGGCTTTTAAACAAATGATAAATGTTGCACAATTATAACAAATATTTCACCACAATTGTAGAAAATAAAAATTCATAAAAAACAGGGTATAAGATGAAAGCATTTTCACTTGATACAAAATACTGATTAGAAGATTGAAATCATAAACAAAAAAGACAAAAACCAAACTACTACACAGCCTAATAAACATACTACCTTGGAAGAAACCTTAAAGAATGGCAGCCACAAAGTACTTTTAAAAGTTTTGTCAGCATCTATTTGTAGATAGCATTTTGAATCGCTTGGTCTCCATATAACTAATGCAACATACATTATATAAAACTAAGCTTAACCAACAAAAAACTAAATAAAAATATGGTTTAATTTTGGTGGTCGGAGTAGGGCAACACTAAAAGGAGGGAAAGCGGGAAGGAGGGAAACTACCCACTAAAATTAGGAAAACTAATTTAAACCCTGTCCTTAACGCTAAAGATTAGCTTGGTGGGTCAGTGCATCGTCTTTAGCTCCGGTAATCCCACGATAGGCGCGAGGTTATCTAAAGATTACCATATGTTAACGCCCCTAGCGCTCTCCCATTTACGAGGATAAACATGAATATTCTATCCCTTATCTAAACAATTTAATGAAAATATACCCATATTATACAATGCAATGCTATAGCTTTTTTTCTCTTCATTCATTTAACGTGAACATCCTGTCCTATCCCCAGTATTTACAATGGGGAATTCCCAATAGTATTAAGTCTTAACAATAATATTATTTTTTCCCTTTTAATAGGATAAGTTTAGGACTCTTAGGTATTAGGCACCTTTTTAATTAGCACTCTGTATATGAATTGGTCGCGGTAACCATTCGGCCACCGAACGTTAATTAACATTTTAATCGCTTCGTCCGACGGGTTAGTCTGGTGGTTTAGTGCGTCGCCTTTCAGCCAAAATGTTTCAGGAAGGAAATTAGTTGCTAGCTATAGTCGCTTATGTCATTGGGCAAGGCACTTAACGGACATTGCCTGAACCCAGCGTATTAATGGGTTCTACTAAATTGAAGGAACGTGTGAATTAATACACAACACAATGCAATAGCTTCCGGTAACCCGACGGTGGACGCGAGGTAATCTGACGATTGTCCGTGTGTTAACCCCCTTGGTATTCCCATTCACGGGG
Organism: Ciona savignyi; assembly: GCA_000149265.1. NCBI lineage: Eukaryota > Metazoa > Chordata > Ascidiacea > Phlebobranchia > Cionidae > Ciona > Ciona savignyi. The sequence continues at coordinate 991,513 of CH002402.1, forward strand.
ATAAGCATAAATATCCTATCCGTATTTAAATGGCTTAAGTTTGTTATTATGCTATAACAATAACAAAATGTTTAAGTAAACCATTTTGCTAAGGATATCAGTACGCGTACGTTGTAGAACATAAATACGGTAAAATTGCCCCAAAAGTACGTTGCGTATGGTCTGGTACGTCTCCAGGGTCATTGTTGCGAAGCATGAGGTACAGTGTCACGTATTTTGAAAAAAAAACAAATAAAATTTACGTATTACGTATCATCGCATGTACGTCGTAAATAAAAAATAGATGTAAGGGTCTATTGTGACACAATAATTTACTTGTGAGTGCATTCTACAGTACCTTTTTTCGAAACTTTGTATTTTAATTTAATAAAAAAATAATTCAGCTAAGAGATAGTAGCATACACATATAAGATGCCCATTATGTAAGACGATAATAAATATCTAACAGTTTATCAGTAACAACTGTTATTCTACGTTAATTTGCTAATTTCGATATGACTTGAAATGACTTCCGCCAGAGGTCGCTAGAGATATAAATAAAAATCGCCGCTCAGCAGTCTCAGAAAATCATTTCGCGATTGGAGAGCATGGAGGTCGGACGTTCTTACGCCTCTGCGCTCAAAAGCAAATCAAGTGGAACAATCGGGCAACGCCCTAATTGCCTTAGTTTTAGGTCTGCTAAGACCTTGTCAAGAGACAGTATCTGGCAATTGTTTGATAAACTGCTTATTAAAGAAAATCAATTAGAAGCAATAGCAGAAAGAAAAGGCAATTTAGTGGATGTCACATGTAAATCCAGAGAAGACTGTCTGAAGATATATCAAAAACTAAAAAGTGCAGAAAATATTTATTCTGTCCATATGTATATGTCGGATAGAACAACAGTTGTAATTGGATGGATTCCCTTTCCCCTGAAAAACGAGGTACTGGCCGAAACGCTGTGTCAGTATGGAAAATTATACAATATAAGAAACAAAGTCGACAAGCGTGGTTTGTCAACCGGGATTCGGCTGGCACTGCTTGAAAAATCAGACTTGGAAAAAAGACCGATACCAAGCTACATAAATGTAGCAGGATATGAACTGTTTGTAAAGTACCATGGACAAACTGAGACTTGCAAGCATTGTGGGAGAACCAGGCCACAAACTCGCCACGTGCCCGAGGAGATTCCCACTTGACCAATACCCGGCTCTTCAGAGAACACAAGAGAACGACAACCCGCCAAAAGCAAAACCTGCGGAAACTATAATGACTCAAGAAACAAATGAACAAGAAAATGGAGACAAATGTGTAGATTCCCTCGAGGAACCTAGTTTACAGGAATCAGTTCAAATCACGAAACCTCAAAAAACAAATAACATTAAATACAACGATTCGACAGGAACGAAAAGGCCAAGGACCAGCCCAACAACCGAACAACCGCGATCCAAAACGGTGAGTCTAAGCAAAAATCAATTTCAGGTCACCTGTCCGTATTGTAAAACTGATGGCCTGATTCTGGATGATGCAACGTCATACTATTGTATTAAGTGTAGAAAATCGTCAAATGTGGCGAAATCCTTCTGCAGCGAAATCGGTGATTGGTGGCTTGAACCCAAGGCACAAACTAGTACAATATGTCTCTACTGCGAGGAAAATATGGTCAAACTACCATGCTGTGGTCAATTTAGGCCAAAAATAAAACTAAAAAGAAACATAGTAGAGTGCTGCCACTGTTTATTGCGATCGGTGTTCTGTTCTTGTGGCCATCTAAACCTGGCACCACCGAGAAATCAAAGAAAACCTTGCAAAAACAAAACCTGTACTAAATGGATTATGAACTGCACCTGTAACCTTATCTGTGCAAAGACAACCGAAGACGGCGGTCAAATTGTATGCAGCTGTGGGATAGAATTGGAAGAGGACATCGAACTCGCATCATAAAAAGATTGAGATAAGACCCTTTGTTGCTTTTATATATTCATTAATACTTATAATGTCGGTTAATTTTGCCTCCTTTAATGTTGCCGGGCTAGGAAATAGCATAAAACAGAAAACCGTTTTCAATTTTATTCGCAAAAAGGGTTTTAGCATTGTACTTTTGCAAGAAACGCACCGTACACTTAAATCTGAAAAATTATGGGAAATGGAATGGGGCTCAAAAATAATATGGGCCCATGGTACCAGCAGGAGCAAAGGAGTGGCGATACTCTTTGACAAAAAAACCTCGTACTCGGTGACTGATTACATTGCAGACACAAGCGGCAGATACTTAATAACAGAAATGATCTTAGATTCTCTGAAACTGACCCTGGTCAAACTGTATGCCCCAACTAATGACGACCCCGACTTCTTTGAAGGCCTGTTTCAAACCGTTGAGGGTCTATCAAGTAACTCTGACCTTATAATTGGAGGTGATTTTAACTTAATTTTAAACCCAAATCTGGACCGGCATCAACGTTCCGTCGATAGAAATACAAAATCAAAGGAAAAAATATCCGCGTATATGGACACTCTTGGCCTAGAAGATATTTTTCGGATAAAAATCCTAACACAAGGAAATTCACACGCTTTCAACTGAACCCCTACTCAGCAAGCCGTATTGATTTTTTTCTGACGTCGAGACGCCTTGCCCCCAAAGTTAATAAATGCGACATAGTACCCAGCGTCAAATCGGATCACGATGTTGTTACCATAACCCTTCGTCAGTTCTCTAACAATCCCGGAAAAGGTGCGTGGAAACTAAATGTCTCCTTACTAGACGATGCCAGCTGTATTTCTAAAATTAAGGCAGCAATTAAAGACTTTGCCCAAACTAATCCTCCAGGTCATGTAAACGCCCATGTACGATGGGACACTTTAAAATGTGTTCTTCGAGGAGAGTTTATAAAAATATGCTCATACAAACGAAAAATAGCACAAAAGAGACAAACTTCACTGGAGAAAGAAATTTCCAAAACCGAACTTGATATTTCCCAACTAAAGAACCCATCTCAACAGCTCCGCGAGCGAATAAAAAGCTTACGCAAGGAGCTCGATGATCTCCTTGAAAACCGATCTAGGGGAGCGACAATAAGAAGTAGAGCAAGGTGGGCAGAAAACGGAGAAAAGTGCACAAAATACTTCCTAAACCTTGAGAAACGCAACGCAAACAAAAAGGCTATATTTCGACTCAAAACAGAAAATAGCACCATTCTAACGCACCAGAAAGATATTATTGGAGAACTGGGGATGTTTTATGAAAGTCTATACCAGCGGTTCCCAAACTGGGCGCCGCGGCGCCCTGGGGAGCCGCGAGACTTTGCCAGGGGCGCCGCAAAAGCATGCGGCGGTTGCTGCATTTATTGTTTTTTTCACGAAAAAACAATACATGTGTGTTACACCAGTAAAACGTTAATTGGAAATGTTTGAGCCTGGTGTGCAACCCCATACACTGGCATACAGCATTCGTTTTACTTGTAAAATCCATTGTTCGGTGTTATCTGCCACTATTTGCTCACTAACATGGCATTGTTTTCGAATAATGGTTTGTCAAATAACTGCTTTGCATTAATTGATTGTTCGTCACTTTAGTAGTTTAGTGAATAGTTTTAAAGAGTTTGAATGGTTATCCAAATGCATGCTATAGTCTGGATATACAATATACAATACATGCAGTTTGAACATTTTGGCTTTATGAGGGAGCCGCAAGGTTTAATAAGTTTACAAAAGGCGCCGCCAACAAAAAAAGTTTGGGAACCGCTGGTCTATACGATGATACAAGTTCAACAATTGAGCGACAGAATATCACAAATTATTTGGATAAGCTAACGTTACCAACGCTTGACACCGACGAATCCAACAGCATAGACCAGCCAATTACAGAACAAGAGTGCTACAACGCGTTAAAAACGATGCCCAATAACAAATCACCAGGCAGTGACGGCTTTCCCGCCGAGTTCTATAAAACCTTTTGGCCCGACGTGAAAACCTTTATAATTGACGCGCTTCGCTATACTGAAAGAGAGTTAACTTTATCTGATACCCAGAAACAAGGTATAATAACTCTTATTCCTAAGGGCGATAAAGATCCCTTACTTGCAACAAACTACCGCCCAATCACCCTCTTGAATGTGGATTACAAAATACTCTCAAAGTTATTAACAGTCGAATTAAGCACTATCTGTCCACTCTTATACACCCAGATCAAAATGGTTTCATCAAAGGTCGGTCGGTATATTGGCGAAAACATCAGACTATTATTTAACGCAATGGAGTACTGCGAGGAAGAGAACATACCCGCCGCCATTATAAGTGTTGACTTTTACAAAGCATTCGACATATTAGATTGGATGTTCGTAGAAGAATGTTTGAAAAAATGGGGATTTGGAGAATATATACAAAAATGGATCAATATCTTCAATCAAAATCCAAAATGCGCTGTTACTAACAATGGCCATCTGTCACAATACTTCGATATTAAAAGAGGTGTTCGCCAAGGTGACCCTCTTTCACCGACATTATTTGTCCTGGCAATAGAAACGCTTGCTTCAGAACTTCGAAATGCCGATTTTAACGGTATCAAAATTTTAAACAGCCAAATAAAAGTTTCACTTTTAGCGGATGACACGGTTATATTTACTGACGGTGAATACCAAAGCTTCAAAACCGTTTTCCAAATACTGAATAACTTTGGGAAATTGTCCGGCTGCGTCTTGAATTTGCAAAAGTCATTAGCGTTTTATGCGGGAAGCAAAAAAAGGATGTACGCATAAGCCATATTCCGGTGATGGTTTAAAATGGCCTGCAAACCAAATAAAGTATCTAGGCGTAGAAATCCCTTTTACTGGAAACGCACAACGTATTTTAGACCTTAATCTTGCGTCACCACTTAAAAAAATTGAAGCTCTTTTAAAGATATGATCTGGGCGCACATTAACTCTGATTGGAAAAATAACCATTGTTAAAGCCCTGTTAATACCACTTCTTACTTACAAAGTTAGCGTACCAGTTTTACTCCCGAAATCTTTAATTTCATTACTGAATTCAATGCTTTTTAAATTTGTGTGGGGCTCCAAGTGGGAGCGAATCAAAAGAAGCACTCTATATATAGCCCCGTAAGCAACGGTGGGGCTGCCATGATTGACCTGGAAGCATACATTTTAGCTTTGCAGGCAAAATGGTGCAACAGACTGTTAGATGATGAATACCACGCCCCCTGGAAGAAAATAGAAAAGCTTTATTTTGGACAAGCGACTCTAGCTGCCTTTGTACACTCGAACCTTAGAGATACCTCCGTCGACTTTAAACGATTATTCCCTATACGCTCTCTTTGCAACACGATACTTAATATTAGACGCCTTTACACTCGTGGGGTCCTTGCTTTTTTAATTTGGGCCGAAAATAGAAGAACCGCACTATCTATGGCTAAACCCCAAGGTCAAAACTAAAGCCCGCACTTTTTTCATCGAAGAATTTGTACAATCCGGCATCTTTAGTTATTCCCAGTTAATTAACAACTCTAATGCCTACCGAAGCTATGGGGATCTAGTCAACGTTTTTTCTATGAGAGAAAATATGGTAGACTACAAACAATACAACAAACTGATACGTTCCATTCCGGAGACTTGGGATCAAGCAGAACTTTTAAACTCAAATACAATACAGTGGCCAAACATCAGTGCGGACTTACGAACCCAGTTATTAGAGTTCAAAACTACAAATACATTCTACTACAGAATAATATCGGCCACACACGATGGCGCTATTAAGCAACAGCAGAAATGGAGTAGCTTTCTTGGGCTCTCGATTAACTGGGAAAAAGCATACACGAACATATATAAATGCACGCTGGAAACAAAATTACGATCATTTCAAATAAAACTTCACAATCACGGTATTGTAACAAATAGTCTTTTAGTTAAATTGGGAATAAAAGACTCAAGCTTGTGTACCTTTTGCAAAAGCGAACCCGAAACCCTTCCCCATGTATTTTACTTTTGTTCCGCTGTGATGTCGTTTTGGACTGAAGTTGAAAACTGGATATGTGTTGAATTGCGAAAGCCCCTGAGTTTATCCCCGCAAAATTGCTTTTTTGGTGTAGACAACCATGATCTTATAAATTGTATGCTTTTGTGTGCCCGATTTTATATTTATAAATGCAGAATAACAGAAGATAAACCATTACTAAACTTATTTATACGAGACATTGAATACGTACGTATATCCGAATTTATAATAGCCAAAAAAAAACAATAAGACAAACCTCCATTTTAAAAAGTGGAGCTCTATTTAATCTCTTTGTTGCTATTCTTTATTTCATTGTTTTGCTTTCCAATATACTTTTTTTGTGGTAATAATATAGCGCCAATAAAAAAAAAAAAAGTCTCAGAAAATCAGTACAGTCGTGTGGCCGAATGGTTAACGCGACCGATACATATACCGATTCATATTAAAAAACAGTTCTCGTGACGAGCCCATTATGGGTTCGAAACTTAAATAAAAAAAATAAAAAAAGTCTCAGAAAATCGACGGTCGTGTGGCCAAATGGTTAACGCGACCGATACATATACCGACTACAATACAAAAACGGTCCAAGTAACGATCTCATCATGGGTTCGAAACTTGGCTCGGTTAAAAAAAATAAAATCTTTCAAAGCCTTTAAATTAAAACATTCCAGTCTTTCTACATTTTACCCTAAAATCAACGTGGGTAACTTTATTGGCTTCTTATTAATTTTAAGTTCAATCCTTTTAGTGTTAGTCTCACCTTAGTAGCACAAGTATCACGTTTTTTGTTTTAAGTTGCCCGAATATAAATTTTGTCTATCTGTTCTTAAATCTGTTTTATTAAGGTTAAGCAAAAGCTTACGATTCGTATTGGAAAATATTCACGCTGTGATTACATATAAGACCCACAGCATATCGGTTTTCAAAACCGATTCTTTTTAATATTTTAGGAATTTCTCAGTTTGTACGGTACGCAAAGTAAGGCGCATTACGCACTGCAATTACGTATATCCGTACCGCAACGCAGTGGAACCTAAAAACAACCACCCAAACTTCGGAGGTATTTGGCTTTAGATAAGTGTTGACCCAAATATCGTCCCAAAAATACCTAAAAAAACAACTAAAAAAATAATACATAAGTTTAACTTGTGATTTTTATAAAGAACAAATTTACATATAGCTATTTAAGTTCAGTTTGATTATTAGAACATTTTTTTACTTTGTAACAAACAAATTATATGCATTTAAATATGCTTTACAAGTTTACATCATGTGTTGCAAAACTAAAATTATAAGATTAAAACTAAATTTACATAAAGAATAATTCGACACTTTATTTAAGTTACATCGTGTTTTCGATTTGAAATAATTAAAATGATTAAATAAAGTCTGGCATTGTTATACCCAATAGTTCGGTAATGATCACAAAAGCCATGCATAAGCATGACCAATCCAAAAATATTCGAGAAAAAAGATCGTATTCGCTAATAAATAGACATATGGTATCGATAAAGATGGTATGGTCAAACTATTCTCCATTGAAACAATGTAAACAATTTTTCTTGTTTTGGTTAATGTTTACCAATCTTGCTTGCGGTTAGCTTTGCCCCGCCATCTTTGGATTATTAAATGTACGACACGATAACATAGAGCTGAATAGTTGTGACAATTATGGTTGTTGGGCTAAATGGTTAACGCGACCGATACACATATACTGAATTGTATTTAAAAACGGTATTTGTTATGAACTCATCTTATATAGATTTGACACAAACTTTGGTAAAAAAATTGCAGACCTGGATCAGACTATTGCAAAGTGTACTATGGGCATATAAGTATCGATATAATCCAAAATACCGTTGTTACACTTTTAAGATTAAACTCATGCGAAAAGAATAATATTTCATTAATACGGGCGTAGCCGCTATACGTTCTCATGACTTTAAGAAACATACTGTTTTGTTGTACAATGTAAGAAAGGACCGATCAGGTGATTTGGTTCTCACATGCCAGCACAGCAGGATTACCTTGACGAACACAAAGTGAGACCAACGGTCACGAATGCTACTCGTGACTCCTCGTGACTTCTGTTTACTTTTAACTTTCCGGCGTGTATAATGTTACCACCAGATTACACGTGGCCTGAACCGTTGTGTCTGTCTGAATCGGACGAATTCTTGTTCTTTAGATCGGTCGTTAAGTAGAAAAGCTATTTTCTCATTGTCTATTTATATGGTTGTATTTTTCCTTTTAAAAATGATAAGCATTTTATACAATCGTGTAATTTTAATTGTGTCAACTTATGTAAAAATCGGTCTGTATGTGTCTGTATATTCTATATGTTTAAAGGGGGTGTAGGCCTACTTGTTAAAAATGACTTGTCTCTAGTTACTTCTAGTATAATGTGATATAAATGTGTTATATAAAATACAAAAACACTGGTAATCGTCCGATCACTTCCCACCTCCCGGGTTACCTAATTATTGCAGGACGTTGTATATCATTGGTGTTCTTTAATTTATTACAACCCCTTTAACAAGTGGTTCTAAGCAATGTTAAATCCTTTGAACATCGACATAAGCGACAAGCTAGAGGCCATTTGTGATTCTACAACTACTTAACTGAAAGGCGACGCTCTAAACCACCAAGCGTCTTATAGCTGGTATACCAGCAACGACAGAGTATACCAGTCCTTTTTTTTTTAATTTTTAATGTTTTCTTGGGACTCACCTCACAATACCAAATCAGGTACGGTGCATACAAATACACGTGTATGCAAACGGTTGCTTGCCCGAATGGTTATAGTGACCTATAAAGATACCAATTTGTAGAAAATCGGTCTTAGTGACGAAAAACCATCATTGGTTCGAAAGTGTTCAGTAAAAAAATAAACATACATAAATATTTAGCGTACACAACTTTAATTAGTAGTACATACCAATGTCTGATCTAATATTGGCAAATTCGCATTAAAACTCATTCGCCTTATACATCAATGCAAAGCAGACAGCGACATGATATCTATGTTTATTTTAATTGTCTGGTTATATAAATAGCGTCGTTTTATTCATTTCTAAGAATATGACATGCGTTTGCAAATGAATTCCCCTTATATTATGCCATAGACTCATGAAACACACTCATAAATTAGGCCACGTCATTCTTGCAAGTTGTTACTCATTATTGCGATTTGAAGAGTATTGTTACGTCACCGTGAGATGATCAAATTACGTCACACTTTATTGAAAGCACGCGACCCATACAGATTGGATTCTTAAGTTATTTTTTAAATTATCTGCAACGCTTACGGAACTATGCTATAAAAGCCAATGCCTGGACATAATCTATACAATATAGAGGTATAGCGATCCTAATCAAAACAAATAAGAAAACTAATTAAGATAGGATTTTTTTAAGTTTTTGAGCAGAAGAACAGTTTTTCCCCAGTTAGCATTACTGATTTGCGATTTGAAATTAGGCCACAAATATTCGTATCAGGAGTTAAATTTAGTTGTTATATTTAAAAATTATTTAAAGAATTAAAATTCTAGGGGAGGAAAGCATTTGTTGTTTTCGCCATTTTTGGGAGGGAGATCAAAGATTCGACAAAGAGTTCAATTTTTAGTAGTGTGGTGGCTGCGTTAAAAAAGATCTAGCCTTATTTTACTGCATTATATACGTTTAGTTATAACCTTACTCCGGCAAAGGTACTATCACCCACATTTAAACCTTGACGCTCGACTGTTACCGTATAACCCTCTGAAGTCTAACCTGAACGACAACTTAAACTCTGTCAACATTCTCACAGCATGCTGCACAAACCTGGGGTATAAGGTCATTGTTAGATGATAATAAGCACGTCATAGTTTGTTTTTTTTTGTTTTGTTTTTTTTCGAGCCAAGTTTTGAACCCATTATAGATTCTTCATTAAGAACATTTTATATAGGAAGCAATATATTAATTGGCCGCGTTAACCATTCGGTTTAGTTGGCGATTCAAAAATTCGAGATTAAAATAAGGGCATCATGCATATTTACCGCGTGTGGGGACAATGTCCCTTTTTATAGGACTCTTTAGATTTTTAGATTACCCCATGCGTAAAGTCGGGTCGGACTCAAAACAGTGTATTAGTTATTTTGTCTATTCTTTATGGATTAACAAAATCTAATGAATAAACGTGCTAGGAGCATTTCACAGAAACACAACAGGAGGATGTTTGGAAATTACCTACTTAGACATGAAACACTGACGACCGATTACCTTGCCGTTATAAGAATATTCTGTTTTTTCACAACGTTCCAAATATAAATTAATTAACGACCTAAATGAGTATTTGTATTTGTTAATTTACCAACATGCGTTTGTTTGTCTTTTTGTGACCTACGTGTAGCCTGTAGTTGGAATAAACCCTTCAATGCGCATGCCTTTAAGGTAATTTAATCCCGGCTCACTAAGTATTCAACAAGCCCGACATTGCCTTTTTATAATATTAACGCACCATATAATTAAGGATGTTCATGAACCCAGAGAAGAAAATTGAAAAACAACACGGTGGGTAATTCATGACTATAAGCTGCATAAATCTCATATTTAAATGAATAATAACATAAAGACAAAAACATGATAATATTAAAAATGTCCGTAAAAATGCGTATGTACAATTGTACATATATGACATCAATATACATACATAACCTGCGTCAATGCCACCTTCATATGATCCACGGCATACTTAATGATTTATTTGTAATTATGACAAAAGCGCCTACTGCCTAATAGCTTAATTTAAAAATCACACGTCTCGCTTGGCCAATGACGTGTTCAGCGCGGGGGAATAACCTGTTTCGTTTCACCAGTTTGGATGCAGACCGATACATATATATCTATTCATACTGGCGTCGAAGCGTTATGATTGCAGTTGTAAGGTAACCTAAAGTAAAGCAAATATTCATAAAAAATAAAGGATTACAAGAAATAAAAGGAAAGTTTACAAGTAACATTGAGGATAAATAAACAAACAGCGATATTAGTTTATGGAGTATTACAGTAATTTTAGGGGCGGGGACTTCCGCAATCCTTCTAGATTACAAAACCGTAAAATATGCAAAACTTCTCCTTTATAAAGTAAGTCCTGCTTTATATCATTGGACGTTTAAAAAAAAAATTCTCGGTAATTTGATAGAAACTCCGAGGTGTATCGTAACAATATTTAGGCCACTGATTAAATATACAGGCGACATAATACGACTGTTACTTGGCTTTAGAATAACTTTATTTTTTAAGCGAAAGTGGGTTTATTAGAAAAAAGGTGAAAATATAATCCTCTTGATCTATAAATCTACCGTTTCCACTAGTCTATAGGGACTGGCGTACAAAGACGTAGTGCTCATATGGATATTTGCATGTTTTAAAGTGCGTGTGATTAAGGGTCGTTCATTAACTCAAACGACACAGCAGTATGCAATAAATGTGGTAGTAACAAAATATTTAAATTAGGATGGGTATTTTGTTCTTAAAATTTATTTCTAATTTTTAACACCCCGACACAGTGTTTGTTAAACTACAAACGTCAGGGCGAGCAGTCTTTTTGTTTTAGCTTGAAGACAGTAATGTATACCAACTCTTATATAGTCAGTTTTATACTTCATCAAAACAGGCTTAAATATGTTATTGTAAGGATGTTGAATGCAGAAAAATAAAATATTTTTTTTATTTCGTAGCCGTTTAGACTGTTGGGTGAAATATATTTGAAGATTGTTTTGAACCTACAAAAACTAAATCATGGTGAGTTTGCAACTAAGAACATAATTATATGTCGCCCGGCAGATTGGTTTTCATGTCCGACTGCTACACAGAAAAATAGCGTTTATTAACGGACCCACGAAGTGTACACATATCAAAAACCATGACCTGGAAACAAATCTACATAGAAATAAATCATCCATGTTTTATACTCGAAAGAGACAAATGTAATGGACGTTAACACGGGCACAATCGTTAGATCAACTCGTCGCCATTAAAGGAATGCTGGGGCTACGACAGTGTATTGTTTATAAAACTGCCCAAGAACACAGATAAAAAACCAGGAGATGGTTTCTATTTAACCACCTTTTGCCTAAAACCGATGTCACCTGCAAATATAAATAACCTCTGCTGTGCCATCTTTAATTACTAACCGTGTTTAAATATGTCAAAAATATCTTGATATTAAAATTGCTATTTGAACAGGGATCGTCGAGTTCAACTTTCAACAAAGTTGACGTCAAACAAACTGGGGGAACTCCTCTACAGATAGTTACGTCATCGCCGTACCCTAGAAATTTAAAGAAAATTCGAAAACGAGAATTTTCTCATTTAAAGGGTAAAATAAATGGCTAAAGAAGGTATTGGCAATCAATCTGGTTTGAAAGAATTTTTTGGGAAAATCCCAGAACCTCGTCAAACGGGGAAAGTTCAAGTGTGAATCCTGCAGTGAATGGAAAAACCGTGAGATATTATCTTAGGTGTAATCAATCTTCAGATTATCTCTCTTCCACCGTCGAGTTGTCGGGGATATTGCAGTGAGTAATATACATGTTCAGGACGGGTTCGGGTGATATCAGCTAAGTGCATTGTCAACGGACCCCGCTCTTTGAGCTATCCGACAATCATTTAAGTGGAAGTCAAAGCATTGATCCGTCTATGTGTTTGGAAGGACAAATAACTGAATGAGATGGGATACGTAACAAGCAATCACCCGAATCCGGCAGCATTCAAAGCTGTCAGAATTTAAGTGTACTTGCTTGTTAAAGCGGAATTCCCTCATCAAGTTTCGGGTTTTGAGCAAACAAAACAAATTGCATCTACTGCTTTTTGGAAGGAGTATCGTGGACAAAGGGATTAAATGAAGTAAAGCAAAGAAAATTGCCACAAAAAATAAAAACAAAGGCCCACTCAGAAGAGTAATCTTGCGTGTCAAAAGGAAAACATAATTAGTTCCTATACCCATTTTTGAAGATTTTTTTTGTGTATTTGGCAACCCACAAATATTTAAAAGTAACCGAACGTTTTGTATATTACCATTATTCTAGTTAAATTTAAATCAGGTCACACTTTTCTGGACTTCGCTGGCTGCTCGCTTTATTCCAGCCGACAAATCAACGAATATACGCAGTCGTTAAAGAGAAATGTATATGGAAATCCGCACAGTGGAAACCCAAGCAGCGATCTAATGGCTGCAGAAGTCGAAAAGGTGATGTCATTCGTGATTATTTGTAACTATTAACGATTATTTTTAATCAGCCATGATACATCACGCAGACCTTTACGCTCAATACCGCGTCTTTTCTTGGCCTGCGGTCTTCGGTATATTCAACATGATTCATATAAGATGCGTCAATTAACATCATACGCATTTAATACGAGCGCATGGCGCATCGCTACAGACAATACGCAAAATCCTGGTGCCGTAAATAGAGTTGCACCTGCACAATGAACGATTAAGAACGCTGTTGTCATACAAATTCAATACCAGAGCTGCAAACACTCTGTGTGTAGCACTTGGTTAAACTACATTTAGTCTTTACCTTCAGTGAATTCAAACTCGATTTTAAATTAGAAATTTAGAAAAATCTTTTTTTTTGAATTTCACACCAATGGAAATCACCGAAGCCCCTAAATTCCATTACGTCACATTCATGCGGGTGATCAACAAGCTATTTTGGGGCAAGCATCTTCCTAATCGCTTTGTTTAAAATTCTTTCAAGTTTACTATCCAATCCTATAAAAGTTATAAAAGCTTGGTAAATATTCCTAAGTCTAGCCGCTAATTTGCATATATCTTCGCAGTAGTATATCACCTTAGCGGTCGTTTTCCATAAAGGGCCAAATGAAGTTTGTTTGACCTTTCTTTAACTTGGCGAGAAAGTCGGTATTTACATTACTCTCGGTTATTCCGGATGCTAGATTTCCACAAAACAACCAACTATAGTAGACATGATACACTTTTACGCTCAAGCTTTATTTTATATCAAATGCTGACTAATTATTGCAGGTCAGAAACACTGTTCTTGCATTTTTCAACACAACGTCATCGGAATATTCAATTATTTTCACATCTGGTGCAACTGCTGGATTGAAGTTGGTGGCGCAATCGTTTGACTGGACTCCAGGTAATAATTTGTATAAGGCTATAATAGGAATATTTAATAAACGCTTATGTATACCGATCGGTTAGTTCAAATTTGTCAAATGCGTCGTCGTTGTGCATGTATATAGGTAATTTAACCATACAGCACACTGCAATTCAACCATACATTTCACGAGATAATCTGACGCTTGATTTTGGAAAAATTCTCTCCGTTTTCCTATTTCCGAAGCTTAACCCTTTAGAAACGATAAGACCAAATTTGGCTTTTTTGACATGTGCTCATTCAAAATAAAAAATCTCCAAAATTTTTTATCCAAACTGCTAAAGTTTGGTCTCTTTGGAAAGCTATATGATATATCTTTTGAAAAATACAAAAATAAACATAACTTTGCATTTGAAATTTTTAAGTAAAGTTTAGTTGAATTTTATTACTTTTTTTGGTCTAATTTTGAGGGGGAAGTCTCACAAAGAACGTTTTTTGCTAATACTACGCCCAAAATGTGCGTTTTATTTAATGTCTCTATGGCAGTAGAATCAGTTTCGCTTCTTGGGATGTCCCGGATGTGATCTTACCTGTTTTTTTTACATTTGGGGGGGGGGGGGGGGGGGGTTAGGAACTTTATAGTTATAGTCGCAATTTGGTTCAAACACTTCATTTATAGTTTATTTCAAAGAAAATTAGTAAGCAAAAGAAATGTGGACTTTATAGTAATCTAAATTTCTATTCTAACATTTCTTATAATAAAAAAAACGAAAAAAACTTTCGGATGGGTGTACCTGTAACATGAAATTAGTGACGTAATATTATTTTAATGACGTCATAAAACCAAAAGTATAATATAATTGTAGGAAATTTGTTTTTGAGTAACTTTGTAAAAGTAAGTTAGACTCTATTGTAAACAAACCAAAAACTACAACATTGTATAAGAAAGAATATGACGTGGACGTCAAGATAGTGACGTCATCAAAAAATAAAAATTTTAGAAATTTTGGAAATTTTATTTCGATCAACTCTAGTGTTGAACATTTTGCTCTAACTATAACACGAGAGGCGCTAGATAACTACAAAGCGGACTCGGTCAAAACACGCAAACTGCGCAAAAACAATCTCGTTTCTAAAGGGTTAAACATAAATATTTGTATGCCCAGAATATACCCCTGATTTAAAAAAGTTGATTTAAAAGTCATCCTTTGTACAGTTGTGGTAAAATATCATACAGAACCATGTTTTGGAAAAAGTCTGTCCAGCCGTACACTTCAAGGTTGTGTAAATTCTTCAAGAAAACATTAGTACGTGGCATATCTAGGCACATGAAACAAAATCATACTTGTTTTTAACTTATATTTCACCAACTTAATAGTTATATGATATCCAGGCAAATCAGTGTATGCGTATCTAGAGGACAACCATACATCTGTGGTGGGCATCAGGGAGGCGGCCATTGATAAAGGAGCTCATTCTGTTTGTCTCAGGTTCCCAAAGTATGTCGTTGTCCAGTTGCTATTACAATGGATAATGTTTATGTATTTGTTTTGTCGCCACCTATACCAACATGGAAAACACGAGAATCGCGTGAAACACATGTTAAGCACAGTAATTGAAAACATGGCGTATTTGGATCTATATTTATCGAGTGTAAAGCCTGGTCCGAATAATTATCGGATCAGGGCCTAAGATATCGTTTTACAAAATATTGAGCTATCCATCAACCCAGATTTGACAACGTACATCATTAAATGTTTTCGAAAATATTTTCTGGAAAACCGTTCTTCTGTTAATTGAAATTGTCTTTCAATTTATATTGGTTAATGTCTAGCCATTTTATTAAGGTTGTAGTAATGTGTATACGGGCATATACTTCTATATTTTCCGTACTTTTGACTTTCTTTTATGGTAAATCGTTTGGAAGTTCATACACATTCTTATCCTTTCTTTGTCGAGATATCGGCTACTAGAAAAAACAACATATTTATTTTTTTGATGTTTCTATTTGACGGGAATTATAAACGTAGTAAACTCAATATACTACTTCCGCATTCAAGATTTATTCAAGATTTATACCGCATTCAAAAGAGCCCATTAACTAGTATTACATCATAATTAATACATAGGTCAACAAGAGACATGTCAGACCTAAAGTCCTTCACACCAAGTGTGTTGGAGCCGGGAAACCACCAAGCAGTAAATAATAACCACCATCCGCAGTTGAAGTCAGGGGGAAGGTAGAGACAAAGTTATATTGTTGTTTGTGTTATTTACCTTTCTGCTAGACATGAAAACTTTTATTCCAAACGGTCATATGTTAATGCTTTTAAATTCTACCAGCAAAGGTGACTTATTACAAAAACTAATGTATGTTAATATTAGCAATAAAATTATGTGAAACGTAAACAGATTTTAAACTTATGTCTTTGTTTGGTATTTTTCAGAAAAGAACTGTCCCATTTATTCGCGTACCCTGCACAAAGCAATTTCTCCGGTCGAAAATATCCATTAAACTGGATCCAAAATGTAAAGAAGGGGACTATTGGAAGTGTTTTAGGTAAGTTTGCCTTTACGATTTTATTTTGCAAATACAATTGAAGTAAATGTGTACAAATATACCAACACTTTCCAGGTAATTCAACCGCAGATACAACTTTTACTGACGTCAAATCCACTTGGTTCACACTGGTTGATGCAGCTGCTTTTGTTACCTCATCACCTCTTGATTTAGGGAAATTCCCAGCAGATTTTGTGGTTTTATCCTTTTACAAGATCTTTGGCTTTCCTACAGGTACGTTATAAACAATAATAAACCGAGTTGCGCGTTTAGTTCTTTAGATATTATTATTGTTTCATCCGAATAGTATTGGACGGTAAAAATTTAAAAGAAACTGTCTAGGCCACACATTTTTTTAAGCAATGCGAGTCGCATAAACCCGGATTTGTTTCTATTGGTTAATTACCGACATTACGAAAGTTACCAAGAATTACTGTGACACTATGATCAGAACCCGTTTAAAAAGTGATACGCTTTCTGCTCACAAATTTCCACCTCGATTTATCTTTTAATGTCAGTATTATGCGAATATATAACTAAATTCATCCATCTTCTAGGAATCGGAGCACTGTTGGTACGAAACTCAGCAGCTCGGCAACTGGATAAGGTATACTTCGGAGGTGGCACAACCCGAGTTTATTTACCCTCGGAAAACTACAGCGTCTTAAAAACGAAACTTCATGAAAAGTAGTGTAACATAACAGTTATATTTTGCAACGGTGTAAATATCTTACAAATGGCATCGTTTGTACTAACCTAAATGTTTATATTTAACAAAACACATAATGTTGCAAGCTTTCTATAAGCTTACGTATCGATAAGGGCACTTGTGATGCTATTTCTTTTTTTCTATAAAATTTGCCTAAATACGTAGCTTCAATGTGGGATTTAGTTCCTTTTTAACACATATTGTATTACAAATGATAACATAGCGGTGAAATTAGTCTAATTTAGATTTCTTGTTCTATTCTTATTGTATGACAAAAAATTAGGTATATTTCTAGATATAATATTCATGTGCAGTTAAGTGTCGCTGTGTCGTATAAAAAGCCGCATGGAACTCGTGGTCATTAATATTTTTACCTTAATTGATGTATGAAAATAAAAAATAATATATGTTAACCTATAGATTTGAAGAAGGAACAATCGCTTTTCTTGATATTCTTGCACTTAAACATGGCTTCGCGACTATTTCACGCATCACTGGGCACATGGAAAACATAACAAACCACCTCTTCAATCTTATTCACTGGTAAGTCCTGTCAAAACTTTTCTGTAATTACGTCTACAATGTTGTGTAAATATATTACCAAAAATTCCATTTTGCCAACAAACTGAAAAACAATTTTACTCTTTACACTTCTCTATAATACAACCTTGCCGTGTTGATTTTGCTCTTCAATGTAAATTGCAGCTTTATCACAAGTCAAGCCAAAAAACATGTGACACTTATTTTTGTCGAAAATTAACATTTTTATCCAAGTGTTATCGGGTTTACCAACCAGGGAACGGCAACCTGCGCTTTTTCATCCCTCTGATACAGCTCTTAATTATGGGTCCCATTTGAAAAATTGGGACACATATTGTTTTTGTCCGTTTTTTTTTTTTCTTTTTTTTTTTTTTTTTTTTTTTTCGTCAAACGCTTGACAGGCATGGCATGTCGCCCCGACATCTACCAGAAGGAATAACGGAATCGCAATGAGACTTCGCCATATGTTAGACAACATGTTCTAGATGAACAGAAACCAAAATTTTGGGAGATAAAACCAGGGGAATTCCCCTGGGACGTTAAAAACCAAAACGATATTTTTTTCTAAAAAATTCGCTTTTTTAGGCATAGCGCTTAAACGACAGCACCAATTTAAATCAGATTTGGTGAAATGTAAGTGCATTACTAACTGATTTAACACTAAGAAGAAATAAAAAAATTACCTAGGGAAATACCCTAAACAATAGGATTTTGTTCTCAAATCATGATTGTGACAAGCACGCCATGTCGCCCCGACATCTACCAGAAGGAAAAATGGAATCGCAATGAAACTTTGGTATTTGTTGGACAACATGGTCTAGATGAACAGAAACCAACATTTTGGGAGATAAAACCAGGGGAATTCCCCTGGGACGTTAAAAACCAAAATGGTATTTTTTTTCTAAAAAAATCGCTTTTTTGGGCATAGCGCTTAAACGACAGCACCAATTTGAATCAGATTTGGTAAAATGTAAGTGCATTAGTAACTGATTTAACACTAAGAAGAAATAAAAAAATTACCTAGGGAAATACCCTAAACAATATGATTTTGTTCTTAAATCATGATTGTGACAAGCACGCCATGTCGCCCCGACATCTACCAGAAGGAAAAATGGAATCGCAATAAAACTTTGGTATTTGTTGGACAACATGGTCTAGATATACAGAAACCAAAATTTTGGTTGATAAATCCAGGGGAATTCCCCTGGAACGTTACAAAACAAAGCGGTATTTTTTTCTAAAAAACTAGATTTTTGGGCATAGCGCTTAAACGACAGCACCAATTTGAATCAGATTTGGTAAAATGTAAGTGCATTAGTAACTGATTTAACACTTAAAAAAAATAAAAAAAATACTTAGGGAAATACCCTAAACAATAAGATTTTGTCTCAAATCATGATTGTGACAAGCACGATATGTCGCCCCGACATCTACCATAAGGAAAAATGGAATCGCAATAAAACTTTGGTATTTGTTAGACAACATGGTCTAGATATACAGAAACCCGAATTTCCGGCGATAAATCCAGGGGAATTCCCCTGGGTCGTTACAAAACAAAACGGTATTTTTTTCTAAAAAATTTGCCTTTTTTGGGCATAGCGCTTAAACGGCTGCTCTAACTATATTTAGATTTGGTGAAATGTTAGACCATTAGACAGTATGTGCCAATTAAAAAAAGAAAAAAACATTTACTTAGGGTAATTACGTTAAAAACAAAGTTATGTTCCTGAATTAAGATTGTGACAGGCATGCCATATCGCACTGACATCTCCAACAAAGAGTCTACAAATCAGATTAAAACTTTAAGAATTGTAACATAACATGACCCACATGTGTTAAAACAGAAACTTTTCTACTAAACCTAGGGGAATTGCCTGATACCATGAAAACTAAATCGGGCTGTTTTGGCAATTTAGCTTCATTTCACTTCGGCGCTTGAAACAACGGTTTAATTTAAAGCATTTGTGGTGAAAATGTTCGTAAATTTAAGACGTTTATTCTTTTTTGAACTACACATGGAAAGGAAATTTGGTTTGATAACTACGGGACCCATGCGTTTATGCTTGCAGAAACAAACTACACATTCAATGTATAAAATACAAGTTGTGGTGACAAGGGACCCTGTAGCATAAATATATGGCATACAACATGTGTTTTACAAATAGTAGTGGTTAAACAGGTGGTTGACACTCTCTAGTATTATTTAATAACTATGCAAAAGTAAAACAAACAGAAAACCACTCGCGTCTTTATCTCACACAGCATTGTTTTCTTTTTATTGCGAAAATGGTTTTGCGGTTTCCAGTGATTTTTATATTGTGAAATATTGGTTAAAATGTCTCCTTAAGTGCAAACGGTTGCAGACCCCTGAACTAATAGTACTAAATTACTAATCTCAGCTTATGTCACTAAGACATGTAAATAAAGCACAGTCTGGTTTATGTTATAGAATTTAGTAATATTCTATATATATCAATAGGTTGTACAACAAACTAAACACCCTCACTCACAAGAACGGAGAGAAATGCATTGTAATTTACACCACAACTAGATATTCGAAACCCACTTTACAAGGGGCCACAATTGCTTTCAACGTGCGGGGAATGGATGGCAGGTATCAACCTAGTGTAATTTTATAGTCTATAAACTCTATAAAGTGATAAATGAGAGTTAAAATTGCGATCATTACAAACAATGCGTTTGTGATTGCATAAATGCTATTTTATTATCCTCAAAGACCCACTTTAAAGTTTTCAAATTACGTCTGTGGTACGATAATCGCGACACGAATTTATTAGTATCGTAAATGACATGTACCGATAGTATGGCGATTATCGATTTATTGTTACAGCCCTAGTTATGTAGCTCATATTACATAAAATTACGCTGTGAAACAACAAATTTTTAAAAAGGCTCACAAATTTTGTGCATTTTATAAGGGATATAAATTATGAATATTACTACCAGCATTACATAAACGTTTTGGTTAAGTTCACAACTGAATAAGAGTTTGGAAGTACCTGATTGTAAGCATTTACTAAGTTTTTTTACTATAGGTACATTGGGTATAATGAGGTTTTATCAACGGCTGCGAAACAAAACATCCATTTACGCGGAGGGTGCTTTTGTAATGTTGGGTCTTGCAATTATCTTCTTGGGATTGGTGATAAAAGAATAAAACAATTGCATAAGGTAATGTATCAATATTTCTGTGTGTTCTAAGATTATATCTGCATTACTTAAACCAACAGGTTTTTGATATTAAGTTTAGCATTTTATAATATTCTAAACAACTTATAACGTCTACGGCACAAAATATTCCAATGAACGAACACCCATTAATTCGAGCACCGTACCACTTTTTGGATAGCGCTAATCACTTAAAACGAGCTAGATTACCCACATCCATCCACTTAGGCATCGTACTAATTTCCATTAAAGACAAAATGTGGATATCATACGATTTTAACATGTGATATATATTCCAGAGTGGTTATGTGTGTGGGGAGGTGGACATTGTGAATGTGTTTCCAGTCGGAGCTGTCCGTGTATCGCTGGGATACATGTCAACCATGGACGACGTCATTAACTTTTTTCAATTCATAAAGCGATCTTATGTGCAGTGATATTGTATAAAAGCCTACTCTAGGCTGTATAAATAAGCAGCGATTAATTGTGTTATACCCATCTGCTTTAGCTAGTCCGATTCCAACAGATCTCAAATCAATATCGTCCGATATTGTGTATGAAATCATCTTTTTCGGCATAGCCAGTTAAACTAACCAATTGTTAGTTCTACTAGTTCTACCAGCAGTCAAAACATCTCTTATATAGACCCCGGAAAGTGTTAAGCTGCACTATAACATTACGCTCTAATAGTTTTGTCAACTATGAATATTGAGAATCCTTTATTTAGTTCAGAAAACAAGATTGTCTTCAGTGAATGGTTTATATCACCAACACCATTGTTTCCATTTTATCTTTTGCTTATCAGCTTGCTTATACGGGGCAAACATCACAATATTGTCTTGTAAGATTGACACTGTATTTAAAGTGATTTTAATGCATTTTCTTCATTATTGCCAAATATGTATCAACAATATTGTAACACACTAATGGCCTAATGTCATCTTTATGTCAGCCGTATGTCATCTATGCGGCCGATGAAATATTAATCTTTGCGTAAAAAGTGAAATAGTGTTTACGACTTTTTTTATCCAAGTAGTATTTTGTCGTTTTAAGTAGGCCTAAGTATCGGTTAGAATTTGCCACCATAATAACTTACAAAAAACTGTGTTGTTTTTTCTCACCAATCCATTCGATATTGTTAAGTTCACACGTAGTCGTTGCAATTGATCGTCTTGTTATATAATGTTATGATACCAGAACATACCCTGACTTTGTATTTAATTCGTTTCAACTGGACGTGGTTTCGATCATTAGACTACTATACATTCATTTGCGTATCTATTTACGTATTTATTATTTTATATGTGTTTGTTTTGCAAAAAGTATATATTAAATTTGTTATTCAAAATGTTAAAAAAATTTAATATTCACTTTTTGATTTTTATCTGTTTATGTTGCACTTTTGTATATTCTTATTGCTTCTTCCAAATAAAGTTCTTTTTTAATAATCTTTTGGTTTTGTCGACTCATCAACGTTTATGGAACTCGCCATATTTCTTTTAGTATCTTTCTGCCCATTCGCAATGATAGGTGAATTCGGCTGTCTGACTACCTGGCGAGCCGTGCACTAAGCAAGCGTTTACTCTCAACCTAAAGGACACGTACTGTAATAGTAGCCACTAAAACACTGCTTTTGTCTAACACTTATTTTTTCGTTAATAAACCAAATGCTTATGTTATTAGCTCAGCATATTGTTGAGTTTAATAGTTTGGTCTTACACTTCATCAACGAACATGTTTAAGAAGTAGGCCTACGACGTTACACAAATCAATTATGTCAGTACGACCGATTAGTCTGGGGGTTTGTGCGACGCCTTTCAAACAAAAGTGTGCTTGCGAAAGTGTCCCAAGTGTCCTTGGGCAAGGCATTTAACGAACATTGCCTGTACCCAGCGGATCAATTGGTTGTACCAAATTAAAGAAATATCACCAATATCATGCACAACACACTGCAATAGCTCCGGTAATCCAAAGTTGGTCGCAAGGTGATCCTAAGATTGTCCTTGTGGAAACCCCCTTGGTTATTCCATAAACGTAAACATCCTATCCTATAGATTACTATAACACTATGGCAAACTAAGAGTCATTAACTTTTCGATTCATAGTTAATTTGGACAAACGAAAAATTGATTCAAGCATTTGCCCAAAAGACTCAGGTGAAGTAAAATCGACCATTCGTTAAAATCCTATGAAACGTTGGGAAAGGCACTTTTTAGCAGACATTATTTATTCACAAGGAATAAACACAAATATCCTCCTAATATCACTGTAGTGACATGTAATTTAAACTGATGTTAATACACATTATGTTACATGTTGTTGACTTAAATATATTTGCTCTACTGTATTTAACAGGAATTTAATATTTATAAACTACATTTACACATTAATGCTTACTTTGCAGGAGTGAAACTCTGCATAAAGTATGGATTTATTACAATGTTACACTGTTTTCCGTAAGGCAAAAGACATAAGTCGATAAATAAAAATAATACAAAAGTAAATATAATATGCATTAAAGGACATGAATTTAAACTTTCTTTTTGTTTGCATGAAAAAATATAAAAAAGCATGTAAATTAAAAAAAAATTGACACACAGATATAGCAAGAACTATTAGAAACTAAAAAAGAATACCAATGAAGGAAAGAATGGTCCGACAGATTACTCTGATGGTTTAGCGCGTCAACCTTCAGCCCAAGGGGTTGCAGATTCGAAACCGGTCGTTAGCTAGTCGGTTGTGTCTTTGAGCAAGGCACTTAACGAACATGGCCTTGTGCCCATGTGTAACCCCCCCCGGGTTTCCCACCCATAAATATCCTACCCCTCCTCCTAAACAAGGGTGCCCTTAAATAATTTCACTGCAATGGTAGTAAATCGTATTCTACAATGTTGCTAAAATAAAATATATGCCATTGAGGTAGGAAAGGGCAGTAAGTGTTATTCTTACTGCACATAATATCGCTTTATAAATTGAAAAAAGGAAATGACGTCGTCTATTGTTGACATGTAACCCAGCGATACACGGACAGCTCCAACTGGAAATCCATTCACGATGTCCGCCTCCCCACAAACATAACCACTCTGAAATATATATCACAGGTTAACAGTTAATGATATCTATATTTTCGCTTTAATTGAAATTATTTACGATGTCTTAGGACTTAGTGGATGACGGTGTGGAATCTAGGTCGACTGTTGACCATATGTTTAAGGTTCATCATGTCAAGACGTTGAAGGTCCTACCAAGATGGCCGATAGAACAACTTTCTAACTTCAAATGCTTATCTATAATCTTAACGTTAATCCAATTACCCAAATAGAGAAATGGTGGTGTTTGTATAATGTAATTGGTAATAGTGATGTTACATACACAACAACCAGTAACCACCGACCTTTTGTATTTGATTCAATTTATCATCATCAATCCCTAGTAAGTAGTTGCAGGAGCCAGCGTTGCAGAAACAACCTCCGCGTAAATGGATGTTTTCTTTTGAAGCCGTTGATAAAACCTCTTTATAACCGATGTACCTGTTAAATAAAACCTTGTGCATCAAATTTGTTGAAAAAAATCTTTATAGGCTACGGTATTCTGTTAAAACAGTTTTCCTATTTAAGCAGTTTTCACTGCATTATAAGACATGCTTTCATAAAACTTTTGTTAAGTAACTTTAGGAAACAACATTCACTATAAAACAATAATTATAGCAGAATAATTATAATGACGGCCGTGGCTAATAATATGAATTTCTACACAACGTCAGTTATATCTAAAAACATCATAATT
Organism: Ciona savignyi; assembly: GCA_000149265.1. Lineage (NCBI taxonomy): Eukaryota > Metazoa > Chordata > Ascidiacea > Phlebobranchia > Cionidae > Ciona > Ciona savignyi. The sequence goes on from CH002402.1 coordinate 1,016,375, forward strand.
TTAATAGTAGGCCTACAGGATGGTGATGGTAGACCCAACAAAAACATATAACCAGTTAAATTTCAAAAAAACAATGCCTCCGTGTATGCTACCCCACCATATGCACGGCATAATTTGTTTTTATTTCATAAAATATACAGAATAAAGATACACATCTTTTTTTGAGAAATCAACTTTCAAATGAGTGGTTTAACTAAGCGCTGAGGTACGTTTGTTTTTATCTTGCGTGCATAAATTGTAATAATTAGCTTGTCCAGGTTAGTCTAGTGGTCGCCTTTTAGCGTCGCCTTTTAGCCGAAGGCTGAACCCAGTGGCTTAATGGGTTCTACTAAATTGAAGGAACGAGTGAATCATACATAACCCACTACAATAGCTTCGGTGACCCGACGGTGGGCGCGAGATGATCTGACGATTGCCCGTGTGTTAACCCCTGTTGGTTTTCCCATTCACCGGGTTAAACCTGAATATCCTATCCTATCCTATCCTAGCTACCAAACGTGTTGGTTTGTTACCTGCCAGGTTTAATTATTAAACCTAACTGGCTGATATTGTAATTATAAATATAAAATTGCGGTCAGCACCAGGGTGTCTGTCTACATTCTGTGCAGCCCAACTCAATAATTACGGTATTTCAGATAAAACTAGGATGCTGATACCTGCCATCCATTCCCCGCACGTTAAAAGCAATTGTGGCCCCTTGTAAAGTGGGGTTGGAGTATCTAGTTGTGGTGTATATTACAATGCATTTCTCTCCGTTCTTGTGAGTGAGGGTGTTCAGTTTGTTGTACAACCTATTAATTAAAATAGAATATTACGAATACGAAAAATATTACATAGTCTCTGTGTCGTTCGCTTTTATTGACGTGGTGATGCATTACACACGGAACACCATTTTAAACTTAAAAAATTTGTTGTCTGGTAATATTAAATGTCACATAGTAAGTAATGACAACATTCTAAAAATATGTGGGCAATTTTGCAACATCATGACGACTGCTGTTACGTTTTATCGAATGATTTTTTACATTTCCATACTATCGTTATAAAAATATTTCGTCTTTTGGCCTATGGAAACGAAACATGTCTTACCCAAGGTAGATCTAGAGCTTGTCAACTACGTGGTAACCGTTACTATTTGTAAAACACATTATGACAGTATGCTATATGTTTCAGCAAGCAAAAACGTTTAGGTCCCTGGATATCATATTATTCAATATTGGTTTAAATAAATCATGCCAAGAGCAGGCCGTAAATAAAGGTATTTTTTAACACGACTTATGACATATTTCCAATTTTAATCTAAACCAAAAAAATATAACTTCATACCAGTGAGTTAGATTGAAGAGGTGGTTTGTTATGTTTTCCATGTGCCCAGTGATGCGTGAAATAGTCGCGAAGCCATGTTTAAGTGCAAGAATATCAAGAAAGGCGATTGTTCCTTCTTCGAACCTGCAAGGTAAATTTTTTGATTTGTCAGTTAAATAATTATTCCGCCGTGATGAGAAAAGCCAGATCTGATTATTCGATTTTTTTTATTCGAATACGACATGCTATGAGCAGACCGTAGGAAAAGGTTGGCTTCTTGGAGTAGTTTAAACGGTACACATGGCAATTATAACAGCGTACTTAACCAACACAACTAGTTAGTTAGCTTGTATCTTTTGAACAAAACAAATTGAGATGTTGTGCTATAAAAAGAGGAAATAGTCTTTAAAGACACAACCTTCCGACTAGCTAAGAACGCGTGAACGAGTAACAAAATAATCTGTTACGTCTTACTCGTGCACATGGCTGGTCACAACACATAAGTTTTTACTTTTCATGAAGTTTCGTTTTTAAAAGGCTGTAGTTTTTCGAGGGTAAATAAACTTGCGTTGTGCCTCCTCCGAAGTATATTTTATCCAGTTTCGGAGCTGCTTTGTTTCGTACCAACAGTGCTCCGATTCCTTTGTATTTAAAATGATGTTAAACATAATTATAGAGTGGAAATTGTGATTGTTAAGTTATTGAAACTAATGACAATAAAAAAGACCCACCCTCTATTTACATTCAATCCCTGTTTGAGCTATACGATAAGATAGTAATCTGATTCACGCGACCAGCAGTCGTAATAGGGAAGCAGTGTGTTAAATGTTTTTATATTATCCCGTTGGTTCAATGTGTATAAGCAATGTCCATTAAAATGCCTTGCTTAAATAAACAAGTATGATTTCAAAACTATAACCTTCGTCAGAATGTTATGATAATACACTGTGAAGTCAACCAACCGCAGCCACCAGTCTCCTTTACCAGGACAAAGTTGCCTTGATGCAGTAGAATTAAATGGGTTATATTTCGAATTATAAAACCATTGTACTGGCTCTGGTTAACGACTGCATACGGCTCAATGAAACGTCATTTGTGTATGAAATAAGCTTAAATACCCTAAGACATATATCGATGCGCAAATATACAAGAATATTGATCGGAACGCGTTAGTTTTCGCGTGGATTTTCCAGTAAACAATATTTGTTGGATACATTTGTTTTAATTTTAGTTAGGAAGTACCTGTAGGAAAGCCGAAGATCTTGTAGAAGGATACGGTAACAAAATCTGCTGGG
>CH002402.1:1032029-1042041 GCA_000149265.1 Ciona savignyi
CATTACCTACTAATTTAACAAATAGAAAAAATAAAAAAAAATTATCTAGGAAAATACCCTAAAAAACATTTTGTTTCCAAATTATGATTGTGACAGGCATGGCATAACGCCCTGACATCTACCAAAGGAATAATAGAATAGTAACAAAACTTGGTCATTTGTTAGACAACATGGTCTAAATACGCAGTAAAAAAATTGTGGGTGATAAATCTAGGGGAATTCCCCTGAGACGTTAAAATCCAAAACGGTTATTTTCCAGAAAAATTAGCTTTTCGGGCCATAGCGTTTGAACGGCTGCTCTAATTTTGATCAGATTTAGTGGAATGCTGGATCGTTAGCCACCCTATGTCAGTTAAAAGAAAGAAAACATTTATCTATGATAACTCCCATAAAAACGAAGATATGTTCCTGACTCATGATTGTGACAAGCATGCAACATTGCACTGACATCTTCAACAAGGATTCGTCAAATTGAATTAAAACTTAAGAATTGTTAGATAACATGACCCACATATGTAAAAACAGAAACTTATGTACTAAGCCCATGGGAAATTCCCCGAAGCCATCAAAAACTAAATCGGGCTGTTTTAGGAATTATGGGTCCCATTTGGAAAAATGGGACACATATTGTTTTTGTCCGTTTTTTTTTTTTCTTTTTTTTTCTTTTTTTTTTTTTTTTTTTTCGTCAAAGGTTTGACAGGCATGGCATGGCGCCCCGACTTCTACCAAAAGGAATAATCGAATCGTAATGAAACTTAACCTTTCGCTAAACAACATGGTCTAATATATGTAAAAACCAAAATTTTGGGTGATTTATTCAGGGGAATTCCCCTGGTAGGTTAAAAACCAAAACGGTATTTTTTATGAAAAATTTACCTTTTTGGGGCATAGCGCTTGAACGGCTACTCCAATTTTAATCAAATTTGGGGGAATGTAAGTGCATTAGGCACTGATTTAACTTTTGGAAAAAATAAAAAAAATTCCCTAGGAAACCCCCCTAAAAAATAAAATTTTGTACTCAAATCATAATTGTGACAGGCATACCATGTCCCCCCGACTTCTACGAGAAGGAGTAATGGAATTTCAATGAAAATGTGACATTTTTTAAACAACTTGGTCTAAATATGCAAAAACTAATATTTTGGGTGATAAACTCAGGGGACTTACCCTGGGGCGTTAAAAACCAAAACGGTATTTTTTTCTAAAAAAATAGCCTTTTTTTGGGCATAGCGCGTGAACGGCTGTTACAATTTAAATTAGATTTGGTGAAATGTAAGTGCATTAGTCATTGATTTAACACTTGAAAGAAATAATAAAATTACCAAGGGAAATACCCAAAAAATAGGATATGTTCTTAAATCATGATTGTGACAAGCATGCCATGTCGCCTCGACATCTACCAAGAGGAGTAATGAAATCGCAATGAAAATTGGACATTTGTAAGACAACATGGTCTATATATGCAGAAGCCAAAATTTGGGGTAATGAATCTTGGGGAATTCCCCTCAGACGTTAAACACCAAAACGTTTTTTTTCTAATAAATTAGATTTTGTAGCCATAGCGCTTGAACGGCTGCTCTAATTTTATTAAAATTCGGTAAAATGTTAAAACATTAGACACTCTGTTCCAATTAAAAAAAATGAAAACATTTACTTATAGGTTAATTTCCATGAAAACGAAGATATGTTTCTGAATTGTGTTTGTGACAGGCATGCCATAGCATATCGCACCGACATCTCCAACAAGAAGTCGACAAATCGGATTAAAACTTTAAGAATTGTTACAAAGCATGACTTACTTATGTAAAAACTTATCTACTAAACCCAGGGGAATTCCCTGAAACAATGAAAAACTAAATCGGGCTGTTTGGGGAATTTAGCTTTCTTTTATTATACAGCGCTTGAAAAGAAGCTATAATTTAAAACATTTTTGTTGAAATGTTCGTAAATTTAAGACGTTTGTTCTTTATTTAACTAAACATGGAAAATAAGTTTGGTATGTTAACTATGGGACCCATGCGTTTATGCTTGCAGAAACAAAAACTACATACTTAGTGTATAAAATACAAATTGTGGTTAGGGACCCTGTAGCATGTATAGGTTATACAACATGTGTTTTACAAATAGTGATGGTTAACACGTGGTTGACACTCTCTAGTTTAGCTTCATTTCACTACAGCGCTTGAAAAGAAGCTTTAATTTAAAATATTTGTGGTGAAATGTTCGTAAATCTAACACGATTGTTCTTTTTTTTACCTACACCTGGAGAAGAAGTTTGGTTTGATAACTTTGGGACCCATGCGTTTATGCTTGCAGAAACAAAAACTACATACTCAGTGTATAAGATACAAAATGTGGTTAGGGACCCTGTAGCAGTAGCATGAATATATGGCATACAACAGGTGTTTTACAAATAGTGGTGGTTAAACACGTGGTTGACACTCTCTAGTGTTACAATTGTATTTGTGCGTCGCTTAATACAACAGTGCTTTTTGGTTTTAACTAGTATGGTAACTTATTTCTTATTTTAGAGTTTTTTTATCAACAGTGACAAACTATACATGGCAAATTATGATATCGTACTTATATTTGTACCTCGCGCAACGGTTCTTTCTTAGTAATTCAACCAGTGTTGCACCGTATTTCTTAATTTAAATGTTTTTTTTTTATAAAAAGTAATAAACTGTATGTGAGTTGCGGCTCGATCACTTGACCCGACATTCTAAGAATACCTAAATTTTGGCTTCGGATTCAAAAAGTATGCCTATCGCCCCACCCTTGATGTGAATAATTTAATATCTTCAAATTATAGTTTGGGCGTTTAGCTTAGTGGGTGTGTTCTTTTGCAACGCACTTAGTGGGAAGTGCATAAACCCAGTGAATTGGTGGGTTTCACTTACATTAAATAGTGTCTCAACGCACAACACACTGCAATAGCTCCGGCAACGCGCCAGTGGTCGCGAGGTGATCTGCAGGTCACATGTGTAATAACTTTTGTGGACTTAACCTGAATATAAATAGGTTACGGATATAAACTACAATGTACAAAATGACAAGAACAACAAAAGTACCGAGTACGAAATCGATTCCCCAGACTGTGATACGTTCTTTAACTTTCCGTCGTTGCAATAGAAACACGGTGTTTGCAACACATCAGCACCGGCTCGCATATATTCTCGCAACAGCTGCTTGACTGCATCCGGGTAAAGCAACACTGCTTCAGGCGTCCATGGTCCAGCACGGCAATATCCCCTCTTTTCCAACGTCGTACACATACTTCCATCCCCTACCACCGGGCCTTCCTTTAATCGTTCTAACAGCCCTTTCTTACTTTGAGCATTTTTATCCATCTTTGCTATTTAGTCGTGATACCTAGCGTAATATAAAAGCGTTTTACTAATCGACTTTCGGTTATTAGCTTTAAATCTTTGGTTGCCATAAGTAGGCCATTTCGTTAACGCAAACATGCACTTTATATGTTTTACGCAATACCTAGCAGTATTTTGATTTTTGATAGCTATAATATATTTTGAGATTTTGATAGCTATAATCTCTGGTGAAATATCACTTTCTAATTAAACGCGTGTATATAGAAACCTTTTAACATTTTATAATTCAACAGAGGCAATGCCCTCACTCTACGCTGTCAAACATGTGCTGGCATATCGAGCTGCTCAGCGTAACTTGACCACTGAGCGTCTCTATCTAACATAAAACACCCTGTGTGTCTGTCGTGTAATTCCGTTAGCAACATCCACGATAGTAATTGGAAATATGTCAAAACAATTTCTGGGATTAAGTACAAGACTTGATCAGCTCAATAAATATATACAATTTTTGTCTTAAACAGAAATACATACATGATAAACCTTAACGTTTGGAACCTAGTTCCCAGGAGAGTAAGACAGAAAGAATGAATTCCAACGACCGGCTAAATTGGCGGCGACGCCGTGACGGTTCAATGAGCACAAAATGAATGCGATTTATAGATACGTTAGGTTAAAGATTAGGCTGTGAAAATCACTGTAAATGACCCTTACAAACATAGTTAACATATCAATAGCCAAAGTTGGGGAACCTCGGAATAATTAAACGATATCCTTGTACCAATCACAGTAAGTTAAAACTCCCCTCACGTGTCGTGTAAAACGACACACATACCCTGCTCACACCATTGCAGTCATGTAGTCGCTGACCCAGACGTGGTCTAATAAGAAAAGCTGACGGTGGCCACTCTTATCTCATTCCTTGAACAAATATTTATATTTCGGCCTGGGGTGAAAAAGACTAAAAGGTGTAGAGAGCCGTTGCAGGTCGCTGCCTATTTTGCTAGATTGTTCCTTTTAGGCCTTAGGTAAGCCAGTTACAACACCTGATGCGATCTGCGATTTCCTACGCGATGTCTCGACTCTCGGAGGTGCGCTAATTAATTGAAGTTTTCTGCGTAAACGTCTCCTTGACTTCTGTGGTTCGTCGATTAACGTCTCAGTAGTTTTATAACATCAATTGTATTGAGCAATTGAGGCGATTAACTTAGTACCAATTACGAGTTAAATCGTTAGATGTTTAAACGATATAGATTCCATATAAAACTTTTAGTATCGACACATACAAGATGTTTCTTAATGCTTTAGGACTCCCTCTCTCGAGCAAAAGTAAAATAAACCTATATAGGCAAAGTACGACAGCTGCGGTAATAGACCTAATCGTAAACCTAATAATAATGTTTTAATGGTGACATAGTGTTGGCGCAAATGCCAGTCTTATGTAACACATGAGCCACAAAGGTATAAAAGAGAAAGAAAACTAAAAATTAAATTAAACATTTGAGCGTTAGAGTTCAGGGCTATGGTTATATTTGAGTTTGAGAATAATGTTAGGCTTGTGGTTAGAATTCGTTTCCATAGTTTGTGGAGCAGTTCCCGCTTTTTTCCTTAGTCTTGTTCAGCTCCTTACTTTGCCATTGTGTAGTTTACAAACCCGACATTAAAAGAGAGGCTGTATTGCTGCACGCCTGCATTGTAATGTCTATTCGATTGAGACGTGTGTAAAGTTTCGGCTGTTGCAAATATTGCAGTTTCTCCAACTTAAAATGTTAACTGTTGTACTGTAATGATGCAACTGTTTTACAGACACGCAAGCTGCTTGTGGAAACAGATTCGGTGATTACCGAAGGTAGTAAAATGCGAGGTGGGTATTCAAACAATTTTTGGAATTTTAAACTGTAACTTATTTTAAGGCTCGTTGTTTAAGAGTCATAATATCGCAACTGTTCCTAATGCACACCACAAAACAATACCGATCTGACTTTGGACACAAAGCTTTTTACCTGCTAACAGTGTTACATTATAAAGCGATAACATACTACAGCAGGCCAAACAGTACCCTAGTATACAAACGGATCGTTTAACATTGACCATTTTTATTATTTTGCCGACCACCGAAAAAAGTTGGGAGCTTATACAGTAGTACAACAGCAATGACGTAATAATGATGTAATTATGACATAAGCATCCGCGAGTCGTCGACATAGCATGCAGTGGGAAATCGCTATGTACATGCGGCCCAGGCCATCCGCCTGGCGATTCTACAGTTTTAACGCAGTAAAACCGGTCTGTGGTGATCGTGGAAGAGAACTATCTTTAATCAGAAGTAAACGCTTAGAAGGCTTAAATTACCAAGAGGTGTTCAACTGATGACTTAGTCGTGTATCTGAAATCGTCCACCAAAACCGGTTTTACTGGAATCACAGAATTAAACAAATAAAATGAACGTGAAATATTGTGCCAATAACCGCGACCTTCCAGCAGTAAAAAACACCCATGGGCGGGATTCGAACTCGCACCGTCAGATTCCTAAATTTTGGCAAAGCTAATGGAACACTGTGATAATAAATACTAGGTTATATTTGCAGTGATGCACAATTGCGCGGGAAATCGAAGACTCGGGCAGCAATTAGGAGTGTTGGGTCGCACTGGAAATGAAAAGGAAAGTTTAGAAGTTGGAAATGTGCTGAAGAACGGATTGTTTTCTTGTTTTAGAAATAGAGAAAAAATAGATGTTTTTGGAAAGAGTTAAAGCTTTCTAGTAACAGCGTTGTTGTCGATAATATTTACAAGCAGTTTGGCAAAGTAAAGAAGCAAGTATGAATGAGATCGAACTCGAAAAGAAGATTTTCGTGAAATGGCATGATCCTGTTTATCCGCCCGTATGCGCGTCCGTCGATATGCGTCGCGATGACGTAATATTTAGCGATTCAGACGTAACAATTTGGCGCGAATCTCCGCGGTGAAAGTGTTGACCGGAAACTAAAGTGATCGGGAACATAATTGGTCGCACTTCGCAAAATTAAAATCGGGAATTCCCCTTTTGTTTCAAAGACACAAAAATAAAACGTTATTGTGACAGTGCAGTTTATATTGATGACGTCACGAATAATGACGTCATGCTTGCTCAACGTTGGACGCCTTGTTGTCAACAGCAATGGCGACATCTTCTGGTTTTACAGCTTCATTCACCCTGAAACAAGCGGATGACGTCAGTGGTGACGCAATACAATGACGTCATAATACAAATAATAATACTTACTCTGCTGCGCCATCCAACGGTGTGTTTGCGGGGGTGGGCTGTTCGTTCTGCATAAGCGACGCTTTGACGTCATTTCCGCTATCCCCGTTACCGGCGACTTCCGGTTTCGATGCGGCCACTTGAAGAGGCGTCTCCTCGTCGGGTTGTGATCTAACAATGACGATTATGACGTGCATGAAGCAATCACACATGATAAACGCGCAGAAGCTACTTTCAAGGTGCAATTGCGCAACCAGTGCACCCGGTGATTTACGCCTAGCGTGAGAAAGTACTTTTTTGTATCGTGTACATGTTTATACGGTGTAACTACGAGTTGTTTTAAATTCATGATTACCCAATACTCTAACCGCGAGTGTAATTTGTTAGATCTACAAAATTTGCGAAATCGAGATAATTTCATTCACAAGTTAAAAATTCAGACAAACCTGGGTTTAATTAAGAGATTAAGATTTCCAAAGGAACGACCTTATAACCTCATGCAGCTGTAGTTATTCGTAACACTTTTCATAATTTATTTTAAGTTTTAATATTACACCAACCCAGCCGCCCCATCTCGAAACCAGCAATACACGCGGATGACCACGTCTAAATTTTACCTTGAGCACTTTTACGACAATTAATTTACAACAACGAGGGGGTTCCCCCAACACGACATTTATCACAATCTAATTACGGGTTTCCGTTTGCTAAAGGTGCGACATCAAGTGGTTGTTTCTCGTTTCCCACTTCCGCTATGTCGTCCGCTTTATTGTCTTTCTTACTGTGATGTCACATAATGTTAAATGACGAAGCAATGCGCATGCCAAGCCATTATGATGTCATACCACGCACTGTTACCTGTATGTGCCTTCTGTGCCATGTCTATGGTGAAAACATTTTATCAAAATCAAAAAAATCATTTTTTTACTGCGGCTTCGCTGTTGGGATTATTATTTAATCAAACCTGGGCATTTAGGACTTTCTGACACTACTGTAACCATTATTGAATACCAAACTTATTATGGCATCCGTCCTACTGATTAAAATTGGTTGGTTGGTTAGTGGGGCGCCTTTCAGTCAGAAGGTTAAAGTTCGAAACGGGTACCTAACTAGTCAGTTATGTCATTTAGCTTGAGCAAGGCAATTAACGGACATTGCATAAACCCAGCAAATTATATAGTTCTACCAAAATTTAAAAAAAACATTTCAAACATAATCAACACACGGGAATAGCTCTGGTAACCCAACAGTGGGCACGAAGTGATCTGACGATAGCCCATGTGATAACACTCCTTGAGGTTTCCATTCACAGGAATAAACACGAACAACCCAACAAACCTCTGTTCCGTAGAGCCTTCTTCCACATCAGCATCTTTCACATTCATTTCATCCTTACTTGACCTTCCACAGGTCGATGACCATATAAGGTATGCAACACCACAGTGTCGAGCTATACAGCATGCAATGTCTGTGTGCAAGTTGTGGCTTATAATATGGCTATGATATTGCCAGGTTTAATTTGGGGTAATAAGGTTCTCAATTTTTTTTTTATTAAATTAGAAAACTCCCCAAAGTGAAACTTACCGATTATAATAAGCAGAAGTAAAATTGCTGCGACAATTATGGCGATGAGCAAGAGGTTTGTTGATCCAGTGGCTAGCTTCTTACCCCCCTCACTAGTGGTGGTTGATGGTACAGTTGGTGCTGAAAATGCATGGGGGAATTGTTTACACTAGGTATAAGTGATTGTATATGTGAATTATATATATAGAAGGTAGACCTTGGGAGGGTAAAATAATAGGGGGTCTAGGTTTATCATCATAAATATATAAATATATAATAAATAGAGAGGTTAGGATTTGGGTTCTACAAATATGAGGATATTAAGCCCATCTATATGTTTTTAATTAAAGCTTTGAACATTTGAACAAAATTGTCTTGTTGTGTATATATATGATTATTCGTCGCTCTTAATACCAGAAAAACAATGTAAAGTCAACAAGTGTCACTGTGACACAAAATGCAAAGTAAAAAAGTGTCAGCACTTCAATAAAAAGTGCACTAGAAAACAAAAATTGTGTAAATAACAACTGATCAAACTGAAACAACACACAGTGCAAAATAAAGTGGATTGGCACAAAAATTGTGGGTGTTTCAATGTCACCTTGCTGTATGAATTGCTTAACATAGCGACTTTTGGCAGGTTTTCTTGGTGTTTTTACTGGGAATGCATTTATTTTGGTAAATATCGTGTAACATGGTCTGATAGGGGATGGTTGTGTATGGTGGACACAATGACTTAAAAAATTGTAATAATAAAGAAATGCTAAACTGAAAACACCTATTTCTTGATAATCATATTCTGCAATAAACCTTGTATCTGAGAATATGAATAAAAAATATCATGTTTTACATTTCACCTTTACCTTAAAGAAGCAAACTAAACAAAAAGAGAGGAACTTAGAACGACCGGCAGAAAACAGGAAATGCAAAATAAGACAATGAAAGAGTGTCTTGTTTAGTAGAACAAATCACCTCAAGCCTACAGTAAATATAGCCGTGCCTTTTCGACAAAAAATAACAATATTTAAACTTCTTGATTCATTTAATTAAAACAAAAGAAAACAAAAGTTTTTCGAAAATTAACAATCAGTGTAAATTTCCCAGGAATACTTACAGACTAAGATGTTTGGTTCCGCAACTAGCTCTATAACATTGAGGGTTAATATTAAGAATGTGATCATTCAGTTGTGTAAACCAATTAAAATTAATATTAGAGTACTGGTATATTTGACAAATTGGATGTACGATTTCAGAATTCAAACCAAGTTTAGTTGCTTGTTTTTATTGGAAAATTAAAAAATTAATTAGTTTTGTTATTTAGTTATAGCACAACAAAACATCAAACAAAGTCACCCATATTTTTGCTTCCAAAAACTGAGTTGGTTTATTGTTTTGTTATAATCTATAAGCAACCGAGCCCTTGGTTGCAACATACAATAGGGGAAGAGATTTCAGTGGTCAGTGGTCTGTTAAGTTAATTGTTTTAAATTTAGTTAATAAATTTCCACACATACCTTTAAATAATATTTCTTTGAAATTATTACCAATCTGGTAGAACACTTATCACCATTTGAACATAATAAGATAAAACAAAACATTAGAATCATCAACGTAATAAAAATGAATAGAGATAAGACATGTCATTTTTAAATTAACAAACAAAGCTTGGAAATTTTATATATACTCAACAATAAAGTTGTCCTGATAAAATAGATACTCGTATTCTAAGTAATGATGATTTTATGTAGAATGTCTTCCATCGTATTATTCTTGCACTGGTACAATGTTCTTAATTTAATCATATACTATTTCTATGTTCTATCGTACTTGTCTGGGTAAAATTTTCTTGAGTGCCTTTCCTGAAATGACCACTTGGTGTCTA
>CH002402.1:1051838-1079308 GCA_000149265.1 Ciona savignyi
ACCTTATCCCCATCACCATGGGCAGACGTATGGAGTTATATGCATATTCTGACAACAATAAATCCTGTGGACATGTTTCTATTAATACCAACCTTCAATTTAAGAACGCCCCCCTGGTCCTGGACTTGGATGTTTTCATTAGTTACAACTGGTGTAAACGTCATTTCCGGCATCACGATTCCAACGCTATCGTTCGTGAAGACAAACAGGTCATCCTCTAGTGTGGGGAGTTCCTTGGGGCCCATCTGACCCCACTCAAGTGTAGGTTTGGGGTTAGCGTCGAAAATGCACGACAACTCAGCCTTTTCGTTCAGACAAGAGTAAACTTCGGGTAGTGTGGTTTCTCGTGGGGCATCTGTGGAATGTTGGACAGAAACTTGCATGAAATTGTTACAGAACTTTTAATTTATTTTTAACAACATATAAAATCGGAGTTTTATTATAAAACCGGAGATAAAAAACTTATTTTCAACTAAGTTGAACCTGTTAATCCATTAACCAATCAGATTCAGGCTATTTTCATTGAGTGCATGAAAGGACACAACAAATAAGCCAGCAACCAATTTTAAACCCCATCCCTTTGGCTGCAAGTCAACAAATCAACCCACAAGCTTTTAGTTCCGAATATAACATGATAAACGAGTGTTTTACATAAGTTATCGGGGTTTTCTTCCCATGAACTGGGAAACACACGAAAGATATCACACTCAGTACAACCCATTAAGCCACTAGGTTCAGGTATTTCCGATCCCAATAAAAAACTGTCCAGCCATCCCCTTGTTTTGATCCTTTAATAAGAATAGGATAGAATGTTCCTGTTTATCCTAGTAAATGGCAAAACACAAGAGGCGTAAACACATAGGCAATCGTCAGATTACATGTAATCACTGTCTGGTTACCAGAGCTATTTTAGTGTGTTGTGTAGTGTATAATTGTGTCGTTTCCTTATTTTGGTAGAACCCATTATTTTACTAGGTTGACAACCAATTAGCTGACTAGTATGCGGTGCACTAACCCCCCATGCTATTCGTTTAGACTAAATAAGGTAGACACCAACTTACACATAATATCAAGCTTCATGACCGCTTCCTCAGAGCCAGCATCGTTGGTTGCCACACATGTGTAATCCCCACTATCCGCGTACAACGCTGGGGTGAAAGTCACACGGGCCTCATTGCCATTGTATTCCACTACCATAGGTGTTGTATCACTCAACTGCGGGTACATGGGAATGATCATTTAATCCATCAGGATCAATAAGACCAAAGCAATGAGCATTAAATTTAAAATTTAAAATTTGAAATCATGTAAATTGACTTTTATTAACTAATTAAACACAAGTAAGAGTGGCAACCACAATACTGGAAGTAAATTGGCTGTTATTATTTTGTATCCTGGAGATGGATACACTTTCTTTCTGTTTTTGTTTAATCGATTTATGATGAATTACCCAAATTACCCATGTGCACATACAAGGCTCAACTTATTGGCATCATAGTTTATATGCAGGGTAAAAGCAATGATTACCAATGCAACTGAGCGAAGCAATGTGCTATGCAAGCTGTTTTGAATACAATTTGCGCCGAACACAACTAATGGTATAAAATTAACTGTATTTTTGTAAAATGATTTTACAGAGTGTTTTGAATGAAATTACCAAGAATAAAAAATATTAAACAACGAATAATGGGAATTCCGTAATCAGTAATATTATTGCTTCAAGTGTATCAGTCAATGGAATTACAATCCTTAAACCCTGATTTACATATATACAGGCTTCACATCCTTCAGAATATACAAAGTCTAACAAAAGGTCACAGCAGATAAAATCTGCACATTTTACCCTTTTGCGTCATCTAATATTGGTGTATATTACGCCTACGTGTCAAAAAACAAGAATTAAAAGCAATGTAAGAACTGTTTTATGGTTCTTACAGGTGATAATTAATATTTAATGTGAAGATCAACAAACCTGAGAACTGTTGATGGCGACTCCATGTCGGTATACAGTGATGGAGGGTGTGGGGATACCACTGGCTCTACATGTGATCAGTGCGTTGCTACCTTCCACAACCGAATCTCCAGTGTAATCCGTGATAGATGGGGGTACTGCGATGGTGGGTGGGGTTAAGTGTAGGTATTTTTATAAGATACCATAGATGTAAATACAGGCTAAGTGAGGCCGGTCTGGCCTTAACTTGTATGAAACAATAAAACTGGGGAACAATATTAAACGATAGTAATTAAATCGTTTTATTACAATATTTTTTTCAATAATTATATACTAATACACCACAAATGTTCTGTTTCGCAATAGAATTCAAACAAATTTTACTGCCAAAATTGCGAACCATACACCTTTTTTATGTGCTATAACTTGGTATATATGGAAAAATCATCACAAAATAACTCGTGTAAACACTTGAAACCAATAGAAGCTTGAGAGTCAAAACCGAAATCAATAATTAAGCAATATTTACAATTGTGACATTAATTAGCTAATCCCCCAAAGACAACTGTGCAGTGAAGCATAATGGCTTTAAGATAAAGGTTTTTACTTAAATTGTGGTGGATGATAGTATATATTGGAATTTGGAAGTATGGTTAGTGTCGGTGCTAATTTCAACCTATTTGCTAAAAAATTTGAAAGGAAAGGAATGCTCTTAAATCTAAAACCATTAAGTTTTAACAGTCGCGCAAATGCTGAGTCAGCGTATTAGAAGTCTGTTAAAGTTGGGCAACGCCCTGTGCCAGACACGGCTGGCGTCTTATTTCCTTCTCCATATAACCCCCTTGGGAATGGTTGGAATCCCAAGGAATATCTATGTAGGCGTTGTGTATGTTACATAGATGTGTATGTGTGGTGGATATGTAACACATGTGGTAAAGGTTAAGTGGTTTAGTCTTTTAGAATGACCTGTGACATTAAGACAAAGTTTATTTTGGGTTCCAACTGTCAGTTGTGAATTAAAAATGACTAGTCTATTACATGACTTGACCCTCTACTGCATTCCACTACATTTTAAAATCCTACATATTTTTAAAGCTAGCATAGTTACATGTATAACCAAATATAAATGCTCTTAAGATCAAAATGACTTCAAGATGAAAATAAAATGTTGGCTCTATTTTTTTGCAACGTTAATTTTCAATGTGAAACCAAAAAGAGTTTTAAAGAAAGAAAGAAAAACACTGTGGGATGATTTAATGTGAAAATGCATTCTTTCTGTGTGGTAGCATTAGGGGGCTATTAATAGGCGGGATAAATGGACCTGAGGATTTATTACTAATCACAGTAATCACTAATCCAACCTAACAGCACTTAGGAATATATAGGATTTGTCTCTATCCTTATATCTTATTATTTTACTTTTTACATTTGAGTAATAACCCCTTTATCTTTATGGTTCCAGGCATCTTCCTGAACATCTTAAACCTTTGTGTAAGCTTTTAAATATCGACAAAAAAAAGAAAAAAAAGCGATTCAATTATATCTAACCCATTAATTTTTTATGACTCGGAAACTTTTTTCAATCAATAAAAGCTTGCGTTGGTTAGCCATTGCAATTTTCATTTATTCACCTCCAGTATAATAATGAATTTTACTTTGATTTGAAAATTTGTTTAACATTGTCAAACTAGGGCTTTTGACAAAGTTGGTAACTCAATATAACTGTTCTGTTCACTTTTTTAACAGTAAATAATAACCAGAAATATTGCATTGTTGAGTAAACATTTTCACATATATCCCATTTTTTTTAAAATTGGATAAATGCACAAATATTCAAAACTGTCTGGGTACGTAGCTTAGTGCTAGCATGTCGGGATAACATGTGAGGGAGTCGAATATGAATTATGTTTTTTAACATTTCAATTATTGATTTTATAGGATAGTACAGGAAATTAAGGTTTATTCCCATAATTTAAAAAGCAGCGTTATAATATGTGTTTACAAAAAGGGAGTGTTCTCAGATACCTTGTGTCTACCGTCAGGTTGCCTGAACTATTGCAGTGTGTTGTGTATTATTAATACCGGTACATTTCTTTAATTTGATCAACTCATCCATCCACTGGGTTTGGGCAATGTTAATTAAGTTCAAAATATAACCCTTTGGCTGCTAAAAGGTGATACGCTGACACAATAATCGTTTTTCGTCAAATTTGTGATGCATTTTCTTTAAAAGAAAAAATTGTTAAACCACACTTGGCAGTTAGACTGGTTTGTTTTAGATTCACACAGATTTATTTCTTTGTATTTTACAGAAACATAAATCAAACAATCACTCATCAATTTAACATTACAATGTATATAACACTTTTGTTTTGGAAATTCCTCCCATAAAGCAGCGCTCTGAGCATATTGCAACTGAGCAAACAGCTGACATGAATTATTCATTAAAAGGTGAAATGCAGAGCGCGTGTAGGGTACCTAGATGTCCTTATCATGGCGTATCTAATTGTGACGGTGGATTTTTATATTCAAAGATTGAAAGATTAATTATAAAGTGATGAATTTAATAGCTTATGATTACAAATAAATAAGTCTACAGTACCGGTATGCGATAAGACCAGAAATCCATAACGGTAGTCTCAACTATAGACGTTAGGCACAGGATTTTACCATTATTTCAAAAAAAAGGTGTTGAATTACTGGTACATTCTTTGTAAAAACTGGATAAAAGACATGGTCAGGTATTAAAAAGAGACAAATGGTATTTTTACATAATTACAGAACTATCTGAGACATTGATTTTAAGTCCAAGTGGTGTACAAATGGAGTCATCAAAATAATCCTTTAAATGTTGGCCAGAAACCAGGTCCATTAGGCATGGAATAATTATATGAAACTAAAAGGAAAAAAAGAGGAAAGTATAGTCTTGCAAGAGAAAAATCGAGTATAACCTTTTGATCCAGTGCACAGTTTCAAGTTTATTTGTTTCCAACAAAAGGAGTTTTTAAATCAACTTAAATTACCATAGAGTTGTAAGATAGTCGAAACCAAAAAATCCTAATTTAAATTTACAACTAAATCTACTATTTTCGAAAAAGTAGTTCCGCCTAACAGTGTTTTATCAGTTCCCAACTCATACTATACCCCTACACATCGTGTTAAATACAGTTTCGTAGTATTATGTCACTCATATCAACACATTGGTGACTGACTGATTCTATTATTAATTTGTAGTTCTTTTCGGAACACACCAAATGATAAATTAATAATTAATTACAGGATACATATGAAATTTGCTAAAAAAGTAACAGTACGAAACCTCTTAAATAACCAGGCTTACATAACTATAAGTAAAACCAAATACAGTAACTGTTAATAAACGCCAGATTTCCTACAATCGGTGGGACAGATTCCACGGTTTAGATCAAATGTCTTAAAACAATTTTTATTTTGACATTGTGTGCTGCACCTTATAAAAGTATCTTCTAACCAAAGGCTTGAACTTGCAGTTTGTACAAACAATTCAACGAGGTAAAATGATTCAAATTCCACCTACCATTTATAATGACATTGGTAGTGTCACTGTCGGTACCATAGTCATTCTTTGCAATGCAAGTATATTTCCCAGCGTCCGATGCTGTCACGTTGGCTGTGATGGGAAGAGTGGTCAGTGAAAACACAGGATTTACTTTTAAATGATCCACTGTTAGTTTTGTTATTTGTATTCTACCAATGAGAAAATCCATATTAAAGCAGTAAGCAAATCCATATTGAAAGAGTTATGCACAGGTAACAGAGTCCAGAGGGAAATCTGTATCGCATACCTTCATGACTACCAAATAAATTATAAAATCATTGGTTTAAAAAATCCATAAATTTAACCATGCTGGAGTGCAGTTTCTATCCAACACATAGCATGAAGCCAGAAGGTGGAAACTACTTACATATAATGAGTGTCTTGCCATCGGAACTGACCCCTTCGGTTATGATTGTCTCGTTTGTGAGCATGCCCATATTTCCTTTGTACCATCTGTGGTTAATATTTTGGGTTATTTTCCAGTAAATCTATTATATAAATCTGTACAGCTTTAATTTGCACACGACAGATATTGTAAAATAAAAATAAAAATCTGTCATATTCAAATAATGAATATTTGATTCAGTGAAAGCAAATTGGTCATCTAATATTATTTGAAAGTTAATAACAAACAGTAATGTGAAACTTTTGCACTGGCTTTAGCAACCCAATGGTCATTCAACCGATATTAGTTTCCCAACTCTAGGGACATTATGGTAAAAAATTGCTGTTAAAAAAAAGTCTAAAATTTTATTTTTTTTAATTTTGCATGACACAGAATATCTTCAGGATTAAAATAATTTAATTTAAAACTATGAGATAAAGAATTAAAGTTGTTAAGACTTTTAATATTAGAGAATTTTATAAAATTGTGCTTAAATAAAATTACTCTTTTATGAGCCCTATATTATTCTAACATACATCACCGAAAGAAGCGACTCACTTATACACAGGTTCAGGCTTCCCAGTGGCGTTGCAAGTCAGAACGACTTGTCCTCGCGCGATGCCCACCACCAGTTTGAGCACCTGGATCCCAGCAGGACCAACTGCGGGAGGATTAGTGTGAAATATTTATATTGTGTGAAAGACTGTATCTAGTAAGCCCTGAAAGGGGTACATTTACAGGGGTTAATGTACTAGTTCTTGGAAACTGGAAAGCAAATTCAAAGTAATATAAATTGGGATGACTTTCAGGTTTTTGGTTCATGGGAGATATCAAGTGATAATTGATTCTATTACTTAATTATTCTTATTGGATTCCAATTCTATGCAATTTAAATAGATTAATATATATATCATAGAGAGAGCTGGGCACCGATACCTGGGTGGTAAAAATACCCTTTTTTTAATTAGCTATTTTTGCAAAGAGTCAAGTTTTCTCACATTTGTTAACTGGTTAAAGATTCACTTTATATATATGCAATTTCCAGCTATTAATTCAAACAGAATATTCACATACACTGAACATCAACAAAGATGGAAAGGTCCTTGGTTTGTCCTTTATTCAACTCCCTTGCCAAGCAAGAGTATTGCCCCTCATCCCATTTCGTGATGTTTCGAATGATCAAATTGTTGGTGAATGGGTCCTTGTACACTCGACCTTAATAGGAAGGTTAAAATGTTATTTCCATGATGAGGGGGTAATAAATGTGGGGTAAAAAACAAACGGTCTATACCATTGAATATAGTACATGCATAATATATAATGATGTCCCCTAATCCTATAGTTTAAATAATACAGACATCATGTGTACATACATTTTTTAAGCCAGACTTTAAGTTATTAATTGTTTTTAACAAGGGTCTTTTTTGTGGTAAAGATGAAAAAATTACAATATTCCATCAAATCTAGAACTTACTGTTATCCTGAGTTCCAATTAGATTCTTCGTCCCTTTCTTCCAGACCACAGTTGGTGCGGGATTGCCAGACACTTGGCAGACGACGTCCACCGTTTTACCAAGCTCAAAAGTCTGTCTCATTTTCGGTGCAACAAATCGAATTGGTTCTGAACGTAAACGAGGTTGTACATTAAACAGACACAAACTTTTATAGAACAATTTTTTTTTATAGAAAAACAACAAAAAACAGTTGACCTTGCATTTAGTTCCAAGTATCTACTAGCCTATACAGCTAAAACTGAACATAAAGTATAATTGGTGTACACTTAATCACCATTCACACACAATTATAAACACCAAAGTGAACAGGAGTATAATACATAAAGAAAACAAAAGGATTAGAATCTTTTTGTGTAACCCTGAAGAAAAGAGCATAAGAGTCGTTAATATTGGCAATTAATCCGAATATTTCATGCTCATAGTCGGGCTGCCAAGCTATTTAGTACAATCATTATTTAAATCAGATGGATCAAAGGCAGAGCAGTTACATGGTTATGCCGGAGATCAAACCAAGAATATATTAAGTTAAGATCTTTGCTGAGCCTGTATTTTTCCTTTTTCAGTCTGTACTGTGTTGTATATACTCCCATAGTTTCTGTTGGATATTTTTCCTCCATACACCCCAGTTTTTTCCAAGCTTGCACAACCCCACAATATATAGACGTATGATTTATTCAGCCTAGAACTCACCGAACACACTGACAATTCGAGTTTCAGACACAGTTTGGTTGATCATAGTGTCATAACCTTCACAGGTGTACATTCCATTCATATCCGACGTTACATTTAGAAGGGTAAGGAATAACGCTCCCAAACTACTGTCCAGTTTTACACCCTATAATAAAAAGTAAAGTAGGCCTAATCATCGACCAAGTATGCAAAAGTTAAATTTAAAATCTAAAAAAAATGCAAAATCCTAACCAAAGTTAGGTTTTAATGTATGAATTCCAATCTCAGGGAATTCCCTTCGGGGTTAAAAACCTTAATATGGTTTTCTAATCCAATAGCCGACTTCACAATGTTAAAAGTTTTTTTAAACCAACAGGTTATTCTATAAAGGTGAAAAATTGTTTCTTTTGTAAATAATATGTACTAAGCATCATGAAAAAAATTAATTCCGAATGGACTCTGCTTACTCTTTACTGTCCAAAAATAAAGCAAAGAAAATAACTAGTTGACCATGAGCAAAAATTAACATCAAAGTTTGATTTTTTCACTGTCGTTCTTAACAGTTTTAATCTAATGTAAGCAATAATAAAACAACTTTATAATGCATAACTGTATATCGTGTATAAGCAAGCAGACATTCAGTATATTAAAAAATAAGTAAAAAGACAAACGATTTAAAAAAATAATAAAAAAATCAACTGTTACTTACCACAGTAACATTGGTAATTGCCTCTTTGTCAATCCCCAACCATCGTACTGATTTAAAATAACTTGGATATAAACATGACATAAGTAAGTCACTGTTGGCAACCGTTTCTCGAGCATTGTCAGGTTTGATTGAGAATGGGCTTTGGCCTGTAGAATGATGGTTGTGTAGACATGTTGTATATAATTATTAATATAAAAACATAGTTTTCGATACATGAACTTCAATGACACTAACAAAACGAACATAATTAATTAAAGTAGCAGAGTTTACTATCACAAAATTAAAAAACTTAAAACGCATAAAAAATGTACCACAAAGATACAAATTATAGGCTCTGTATTTTTATAGTATACTCACTGTGCTAATAAAAAGGGTTTCAGAATGGCACAGATATATCTTTATAACCACAGAGTATGAACCACATGTTAACCACCACTATGTTAAAAGCAAAATTTACTGCACACTTTGTTTCTGCCAGCAGGGTCCCCAGGTTACCTAACCACACTTTATGTTATACATGCTGGGTGCTGGCCTTTGTGATTTTATTTCTACAAGCTTAAACTAATGTGTTATAAAACATATATTAATTATTATTAATGTTCAATTAAGTAGTAACGCTTATTTTTTCAAGTGTGTTCCATTAAAGCATGCTTCCAGCCCAACTATCTTTTGGGATTACAGGGAATCTTCTGGGGCTACTCTTCAAATTTTAAATTAATACACATCTAGACCATGTTAGGTGACGTACCTAAATATTAACCCGATTGGTCAATTCTTTCCGGTTTAAACACGCATTACAAACAATGTCAGTCCGTGATTTCAGTTGTTCAGGATTATGGGAATTCCCTTGAGGCCACGTACTAACATTGTTCAGGCAGATCCAGTGCTTGTGTTTAATTCTACCGTGTGATGAACAATTTCGGTCTAAAAACGGACAAGACTAAAATCTGCCTTTTGTTTAAATATGGTACGCATGATTACAAGTCAGTGTTGGCAACGGTAACTGGATGTTAACGTTTGTCGAGAAGTAATAATATATTATGCAGCCTAAAAAGTGTTTACAAACCAAACAAACTCTAATTTCGCTGCACCCGTAAGCAGTGATATGATAGTAAAATCAATGTGAACGCAATTTTCGAAACAAAACAACATTCATTTCGCCGCAATTAAATTCCAGTCACGAGTTGCAGACGACGACATGGCACGTGACAACAAGACAGCAGCCAATAAAAATAAAGGTGGTGACGTAATCTGCGATCACGGGAAGTCGACTCTATAAGTACCGTACTAAATAATGAATGCTTTTAGTATTTTATACATTAAGCCTGAAGCTTAAACCTGGCGTATGAAATATAACAATTAGACCATAATCTAGTATTTAGGGATTATGGATAAGGATTATACTTCGTCTTCAACATCACAGAAGGCCGCCGCGTGTGAGAAAGAAATACGCAATGCGAATTGTTCTAGATGTCTAAAAATCGTACCGATCACAAGCTAAAACAAAAACATGACATTTTGTCATTTTTAATGAATCAGTAAATCAAGTCATTAGAAACTACAGCCTATTAATGCGTTTTAGTGTAATATATGCATATTGTCACTAATATCACTAATATTATGCATATTGCAATACCTTGGTAGGTTTGCCTATGTTTTAAAATGCTAATACTGTGTTGCCTGAATAGGCTTAGGGGATATTCTTGTTAGCAACATGTGGGTTACGCCGCGAGTCCTGTTGAATTATCACACAAATCGATGGCAAGCACTTTAAACGCCAAAAAGTTAAAGTGATTTTTTTATTTACCGGTGAATCAATGCACAACTTCCTGCGAGATTCTGCATTCCGCAAGTTAGGGAATATAACCCTTTTAACCTCGATGGATACGCTGTGTATGTTTAATTAGACAGATAGAAGATAAGAAACAAATTTCCAAATAAACCTTCATGAACCCCAGACGAAATAAAACCACAACGAACTAATATCTCGGTCACGTGACCGTAAGTCTGGTTTATATCAATCGGCAATGTGACGTCACATTCCCTTAGTGAAAGTTACGGAAAGAGTTGACGGATTTGAGAATCGAGATTTGCCGGACGATTTTAGCTGTTCGTGTAAAGCACGAAAGTACATTAACTACAGGAGGTGCACATAATAAAGCCGAAACAACATATGTATTTTTCCAGGACCACATGTGCTTTAAATATAAAACCACACCTGACAGCCAATGGCCTTATTACAAAGAACGCGTTTTACGCTCATGCTAACATAACTTTTTTACCGTACAAAATAAACACTTTTTCTTTAATTAATTTATTAAGAAAGGACCTGTACGAGTTGAGCGTAAGATATTTCTATAAAATGTTATTATATTCATTAATAAATTATCATTTTGCGTTAAAGCCTATGGTTAGGTATTGGGCGCCTGTTTTTTTTGAAACGTTTAAAACTTGAACAAAAAAAACGTAAATGTGATAACAGAATAAACAGCGAATATTCGATTGTTACAATCTATCAGATTGCTATTGAAATAAATATAACGTAAATAGACAGTAGCCACATATACACGTACTTCGTTAAAACGCAGAAATTATGTTGTTAAAACGCAGAAATTATGTTGAGTAAATGTGATTACAAGCTGATCGTTACTTAAAAATATTACCAGAACTAAACGATTATTTAATCCCTACTTAAAAGAATAATTTATTGTTGTCTGCATTGAAATTGGGTCGTATCATGAAGATTAGAAATGTAAAGTGCGTCGTTTGATTTTAATCTGTTTAATCGTATTAAACCAAGTATTGGTTTGCGTTGACGTGTATGATACAAGTAAAATACATTCCTGGACGCATTTATAAATAATAAATCTTCTGTTTTTGTTTGGCGCTCCCACCTACAAACCCATTTTAATCTATAGACCGTACTGAATGTATAACACAATTAAATAACGTCCCAGAAATACAGGAAATTAATTTTGACCCAAGATTAATCTACTACCCCACGAGCGCATATTTTTTAATTTATTCCAAGCACGCGTAACGTTCAATATAAACGCTATTTAAGCATTTAGGGTAAGGAACGCAAAACACTAGGTCGATAAGGAAAAAGCGGGCATATGGTTTGATTGCGTTTTATTAATTGGAACAATTGAAATAGTTTCGATCAATTAACAGCCGGCCCATTTACCAAGTGTAGTAGAAACATGGTGCCCTAGTTCATGCCCTAATTTGGTCAGTGTGTTTAGAGAGAAATAGAAGATAAAACTGTGGTTAGTTTCAGCTAAAAAAATATTTTTTGTATGAATCCTACACAAATGATATTTAATCGTACAAAATATTTGTAAAATGATTAAATAAATGATTCACGGGTATATGTTATATACAGTACAAGGGTTAAAATCCATACACATTGCACAAAGATTAACTTTGTCTAGTCTTACTTACATATGACATTTAAAATTCGTCAACGTCATACATGAAAAATTCGTGCGATGGGTGCATAACACGGTAATAGTTAACATAGTCCCGAGGTTTACTTACCCAATACTATAATCATCATTTTAGATACATGCATGTCGTTTAAAACCAAGACATAAACCAAACAAATTAAGTGTAAATATATATGGAATCGTTTTAAACAAAACTGAATAAACAAAGAACTGTGATTTAAATCACGTATAAAAAATTTAATTTAAGATTTCATTAAAAAAACTGCCATATATCATGAATAGATTTGGACTACAAAGAAAAAAACTACTTCAAAGTATATACCACGTTTTGGCTATAGATTACAGGAGTAACTTGATACTATTCGTTGAGATCGGGAATATAAATTCCTTTTCGGCGGGAAATGGGAGCTTGAATACCCGCGGGAAATAATAACCAGTAACTTGGTTTCAATCCTATAAAACTAATGGAGCCGGATCAATACGTCACTCGATGACGTAACAGATAGGTACGATTGTATTGATCAGACTTTCACCGACGCGGTGCCGTTGTGCAGTAACGTTTGCGTGTGTGAATTTATAAGCAACTGTATGGAAAAAACAAATAGCCACAAATAACTGGCTAATCAAAGCAGATGAATTATGTAAGATATGATAAACTAGGACTTTACTTGGCGAACATTAACAATATTTTATTATACAAACACGTTACCGAACTTTGGTTTCGTCAGTACCGTTGACAACCCATAACTGCAAACAGCAATATATAAATATATATCTTTATTTATAGCATCCAGTATTTACCAATGGTTTAATAGTATATTAAACTTTGGAATTGCTTCATCCATCTGGACCTATCAAAATGATTGGACAATCGCAAACATAAACATCCTATACCAGTGTGATAAGCCTGCGTGACGTAACGATATGTCAACATTTGGAAAGTTATTACATTTTGGGGAGGTTTTATTCAACTAAATATGCCAGCCTTTTATATTCAGTAGGACCATTTATATGTATAACTTTGCTGGTGATTTTGGGTTTACAGTAACAGTAATCATTAATATGCGAAAAAACGAACCCACACGGTTAAATTTTGTAAAGACGGAAAACGGGCAATAAAAAGAAACATTTTACACAAATTTGATATCTTTTTAAACAACGGCCAAAAAAACGCAATGAGGTATTTTATAGAAACATAATTTCACCGGTGAATGCCGTCAGTTTCGTGGGTTAAGTTTACCGATTTACAACAAGATACCAACATTCTCCCACGGTTACTACAGCTTTGAGGAAGGAAACTATACTGTGTATTGCAGATTAACAATTGACCACAGACAATATAGTAAAAGAAAATCTACCAGTTTGTTCCACGAGACCAAGGTATTAACGACTTTATGAATAAGTTAAGCTTTTTACAACGGTGGTTTATAGTTATCCAAAAAGTGGCGGTACAAATAATTACCAATATATGACTAATTGGTAGCGCTTTACAACGTCACTAAAACCTTTAGAATTTTAATTGCACTTCTTAATAAAACATCTTGAAAAGATGACTTTAAATTTTTGAATTATTATTTTCACGCAAGAAAATATAAATACAAACAAAACTGCAAACAGTTATAATTAAGGCGGACAAAATGGGTGCGGCAATAAACTAATACTTCGTATAAATTGTACTATTGTGGTGTTGCGTGGTTGATACAATCAAAAGTAGAGGTACATAGAATGCATATTCCTGTGCATAGAGGAACAAAGTTCGGTATAACACGATCAAGAATAGGCGTGGATTGAACGTAATTCGCCTTAAACAATACTGGAACTGGATTGCAGTAATTTATGATGTTAACCTAAACATATACCACTACGTGTTTTAATGACAAATTCTGTGTATTAAAACAAACGTAGGGCTATATAGTTATTATTTAAAACAAACTTAGGGTTATATATTTAAGAAAGACCATAGGCCGTTATTATTTAATTGAACCACGTACCTGATACAGCCAAGACGAGAGTTGCCAAAACCACTAGATGCATATTTGCTTCGTGAAACACCTTTTAAATCAAACCTAAAGAAATTTGCTTGGATTGGTTGGTAACAGATTGTGTTTGAGACCAACTGCTATTGTAAACTAGGCTAGACTACCGAAAACCGGTAAATTTCAACCTGAATAGCATAAACGAGTTTAAAAAACACGTTAGGTTAATGTTATACAAAAAATGAGTACAACTAAGTATTGGACAAATGTTATAACGTAATAAACAGTCCACTAATTCCACTAAAGTACACTGATTGATATTCTATACATTTACAGCATTGCAACTGCAACAACCTAAGTTAAATTTGCAATTAAACTGAATAAAAGCAGGCAACAAATACATTTACCCTTATGACGTAAACAACGATTGATTCTTCGCGTTCAATTAACTAAAAATCCCCTGTATTTACAAACCAGACATTCAAAAAAATATTATTTTAAGTTCTTACTACTTCACTGGTATTTAGTTTCTCGTTAATTACAATGCAAGCTGTTAAAAGGGTGTTCTTTTTAAAAATTCCTCACCACTTCACGTAAACTGGTGTTTGATGCGTAACATATTAAATCAATATGCATATTTTCTACTAGTGCCTGACGTACGATATTTTCGCTCAATTTTTACTTTTCTGGATAAATCAATGTGACAAGTCGATGCAGCTTCAACCGCCCCATAACGTTTCCAGAGCTAGTAACATTGGATCCTTCCGTCACTGATCCGCTCCGGACCAGAGAAAAAGGCGAGAAACGAGTTTAAATTATTTATAAGCGCGGCAGACAGATGGCAATTATGACTGCACAAGGCGCGCCTGCTTCAGCACTGGAACGCCGCGATCACACTGTTATTCGAAGCACAAAAAACTCTCAACATCGTCTAAAATAGACAACTCCAAAATCGACACATAATGCGATTTCTCTTTATTGCAACCCACGGAGTAATTTACTTGTAACTTGCCTTCACTTAAATCCAGTTACCCCTCATATATGCAGTACTAATGCTCCTGTGGCATTATACTGACGTAACGTCAATGTTATAGGAGTAAACGACTTACTTAATTCTTTTTATAATAAGTACCGTTTAAATTTTCGGACATGATTGTGAAAAATAAAAAAGTAATCTAACTATTCGTTCCTTTACCAACAGAATATTCACTACACGCAAAAAGTCGATATAAAAAGTTCAAAAGTATTTGTATTATAGATTTTTAAACGTCACGTGCCGTAGGCATTCTGATCGAAAGGACAGGAAACCTCATTGCAACGCGGCTTAGATCCCATGGGAGGTAATCGTAATGAGTTCATTTACCAGAAATGTATCAATATGCGCTACAGTAGTATACCGATGTATATTACAAAATCGATTGAAAATTGGCATTTAGGGATGATTATTTGTCATAGGAAATTTGTAATTGGGCGAAAACAGATACATTTTTATGTGAACCATTATTTTGTTCAAAATGTGACTTCAAACCACACAAAATTCAACATTTAATTATCGCACTAACATGAGACTATTTAAACACGACCTTAACAAGACCACCCTCTTAAGAAGACACATTTTAGACCTTGGATTTGTACCTGACATTCAGGAGTAACTATATTGATTCAACTGTGATATTGACCAAACCTGGTATTAAATCCTACTAATAACTTTAAAGGTCTCACACCAAAACATACGTTTCTTTTATGAATAATTGATTTTGATTAAATGGCAACCTTCGTTGTGAACTGTTCGTGCGACCCGTGTGGCTTCGATAACCACATGGTTGTGACGTCACTTCAACCCTATGTCCAAGCTGTTGTTTTTAACCGGCCAGCCACTTATCTGCGTGACATGTTTTCACTTCTAAAAAAAACTTAAGAAAACTGCTTGGGCAGTATTTCCTATAGAATAGGAAATTTTTAATATTTAATTACAGTTTTGAAAGAGATGGATCAGTTGAATTAACAACTTTTGATCCCACAGCCCACCTTCAATTTACCGGTTGATTTTAGTACGTTGTATAGGGTTGAGACCATTTTACTTTTTCTTATAGTTTTACACATTTATTTTTTTAATTTACTGCGTTCGGTCTATGTGATAGAAAGACGCAATCGACGAGCCAGTGACTCGTAATACTAAAGGACGGTTGTAATAACCACACATACTCGGTTTCAATATGCACATTCTTTGCAGCTTTATTAATGGACAAGAAATTTAATGTCGTTTCCTTGATCGAGTGAAATAACCTCGTTAAAGTAGCTCCTGCAATCCGATTGTGGCACTTGGCCACGCATGCATCTATCGATGTAATAATGCATATCGTTAGTCAACCAAGAGATCAACAATAATTTTCTTATGTAAAACATTTTTTAATCTTAAAAATCGTTACGAAAATTCAGACTATTACAAACAACAAATTCTAAAAAAACAAACAAAATAGCCGACCGAACTAAAATTATAATCCTAAGTAATATAAGCTTTCGTTTTACGCTATATTATACCTCGATTCCATTAAGCGTTTATTTTTACTTTTTTTATCTTTAAACGCGTTAATAAGAAAAACGATTCTGTGCCCATATACTACAACTGCATATATAAAACGAATAACAAAATTTTTTTAAATATTGTAGCACTAAATAATCTGATAACAAAATCATTCATAGTTGCCGCACTCCCGCGCTAGCAACGTAACTTGAAGCTAATGAGTCTCAAAGCGCCGTCGCCAAAGCTAAAAACGAAAGTTTTCTCTCTTCACATAGTTCCATACTCTTCTAGTACCGAACCGTTATGCGTCGAAGAAAAACCTATCGCCGCTGATAATGGCTCGCCAATTAAATTAACTCAAACTCAAAATCTCTTGTGGGATTCTGGATTACTCATAAGTTTGACATTCTGCCAGATCCAATTAATTACTAATTGAAATGTAATATAAACTAAACATGTAAGTCACGTCAACCTTACAAAAAGTAGCTTATTTTAATACCTGCAATACAATGTTCCAATCGTTTGGTATTGGCATTAGTTTACAAACAATCATTGTTAAGGTTAACTACAGCATAAAACCAAGGAAAAAACTTAAAGGAGGAAAGGAGGGAAACTGCACGCTAAAATGTAGATTGGTTTTTAGGGTTAATGTTGGGATTGGGATTGGAGTTGGGGTTAGATATAGGTTTAAGATTAGTGTTTAGGGCAGGGTTGGAAAAAGTTTTAATAATTTGAGTAAGCAGTTAAACTAACGTTTTATTGTCCAGTGCAAGAATATTGTCGAATTAAACTGCAACTGCAATCTACATTTTTATTGCTTACATTTAATCCACAATATGGATTATTATACTCAAAGCAAGTTTGATATAAACATCATCTCTAGTCATTCTTAAACCGTGCCGTATAACTCGAGATGGCATTTGCAGCTGATATATAACTTGCTCCGGCGATACAAGGTTACGACATGGTAAATGTGAAACTAACAGTGCTGAATAAATCTGTCATAATTGAAAAGCTCGGAATTCTAAAACAGCGCCACATTACCATAGATAGTGAGAGTTGCGTACAAGGGCACGCCGGACTCTCCACAATAGAAAACTTGACTTTAGAAAGGAGCCACTTGGCGCTCTGAAAGGGCCACTTATCTTCACATTTTATCGCAATACACGAGACAGGGAGATTTACCAGTGCATAATAATAATAAGTGATGTACGGATTGGATTGTCTTAATATAAGCTTTGCGTAAATAATAAGCCATATATGTTTCGTGCAATGTCGTACATACATATAACAAATACATGATCTTTAACATACATGTGGAAGTCATGCCCAGCAGGTGCTTAATTCCAGTGGAATGATGGGATTTACTAAATTGAATGAACGTGTGAACACACTGCACTGTAATAGCTCCGTAACCCGATGGTGGGTTTATACTATGACTATTGCCTGTGCAAAAATGTTCCTTGCGTATTCCCATTCACGGGATAAACATGAATGTCCTATCCGATCTTCACCATAGTTACTTTCTATACGGTTGTGTGCTTTGACATTAATTTTATGAACGTAGCTTCGACCCAATAAGATTCTGACTAGTTGAACAAAATGTGTAAGTATTGTCATTACACAACACACAGTCCGTACCGAACACGACACAATATATTTTGAAATTGGACCCTGGGCATGTGTAAACTAATGTCAAAGGGTGATGCTGCCGAACGTTATTGCTATCGAGGTAAACGAATTCAAAAAGCTTCAGGTACGAGGATCTGCCAATTAAATTGATTTCAAATAATGTGTGGTGCCCTGTTAAAAAACAAATATGTGTTTTGTTAAGTAGTACTGGTTCCAAATCTGCGCATGGTTGCTAAAAGTATCTACTAAGCTTCGCGCCAGTGTTTCTGTGCACAAAAGAGCGTTCCAATAAAGGAAATTTAAAAAAATGCTCTGGATTCATATTGAAGATCCCAACTTTAAATTTATGTTTAAAAAAAAATCTAAGTTCTTAACTCTTTTAAAGGTCTATTTGTATTGGAGAGATTTGCAGAATATTTGGTTTATTCTGATTTATCCACATCACGTATACAACACATTACAATGCAATAGCACCACTGTCCCGGAACTTTCCAATCGTGTATTACTAAAATACGTTTTCCAAGCGTGTATTACTAAAATACGGGAAAAATGGCATGCTAAGGTTGAACTGTTTAACCGGTGTAATCACTTTCGGATTGCCAAATTCTTAAGCTAAAACTATTTACATTAAAGTGCAATTACATTTTATATATTAGAGTTTACTGGCTCACTAGCTGTAAGTGCGATACAGATGAAATAATCAAGAATCCACTATTTACGGATATCACGGAAGTATATTGTACAATGCACATGCATGAGAAGCCCTTGCGTTGTGCTATAACAAAAATTATTGAGCTTTCTAAATAACTCAAAAATAAAGAACACAATTCGCACACTAGCCTACTATTCCAATCTCTTTTATCTTTTTAAATTAAAAGTAACATTTTCCATAACTATACAACAATTAAACTGAACGGACAGTTTTTATATATATGTTTAACTGAGTTAAATTTCAAACTAGTTATTGGGCGTATCTAGGTTCGTTTTCACTTTGTATTTACGAATCGTTTAAACTAGTAAAATATTTAGCATAGTTTAGTTTATTCATTTTTGCCCCAGTTTTTAAAAATGGCAAACGAATATAATCACGACACTAGAACGGGGAAGACGGCAAAACGAAAAGTCGTTAAAACACGCCATTAAAACAGAATATAATTTAATAAATATAGCAGATGCGGCCGCAAAACCCAGGCGAAAGAACAATATTAAGCGATTCAAATTTAAATAAGACCAAACGATATAGAGCCCTGAAGAAGAGTGTGTGGTAAAGTGCGACCAATACTGCAAAATCTTTGCTTAATAGCGCCGTAATGCGAGAACATTGTTTTATAATTCTTATAACGGAATGTTCATCGGAAGAATTTCTTATGGTGCACAGTTGTGTGGCAGAATGGTATAAGTTTCGTGGCTGAACTATATAAAAACGTCTAAGAAATAAGCTCATCATAGGTTCGAACCCTAAAAATATCCCAGGGTAGAAATGTTTCCCCGAACAGTTGGGTGGTCGAGTGGTTAACTCCAACAATTCATATACCGCACCCTTATATTAAACCGGCCTTAGTGATAAACCCATCTAAGGTTCAAAAGTCAGCACCGTGCGGTATTGTGAATAAATGTTTGGATAGTGCGGTATTGTGGTCAATTGGCAGACAAACCCATCACGTCCGAAATTACATCGGTTAAATCTTTTTTTATGTATGCAGCGCAAATACGTTATGTACTGTCGGTTTAAACTAAACAGACAATAACGTATCTTCAGGCTACAAGTGATCAAAACCAGTCCCAATAACGAGAGTGTTTTCTTGACGACCACTTCGTTTTCCCACCGCTACGAGTTATAACATGAGAAGTCTATCCGAAACTTAGCTAATTGTGAGTCGTTATCGAAGCAAGTTTTATTCACTTGCAGTGTAATGTCAAAAATGATTTATCTGCATTAAAAGAACAAATTTTAATATTTTTCTTATCAAGACGTCGGATACCTGCGCACAGTTGGTTAACCTGAGCCCTTGCATTGTGCGGATATATAGGAGAGAATAATTTATGGATATCTGCTACTATTTTAGCATGTGAATATATAAATATGACATGGATAGTTTAAATATGTAAATATTAAACTAGCGTATCTGACAATACATATACTGTATTAAGATTCTTATTCAGTAGAATGTAAGAGAGCGGTAAAATAGCCTAAACGCAAGGGCTAAATTTAGTATATACAGTATGCCATATCTAAAGGTTGCATTACAATGGTTTCAGCCGCAAGATGTTGCAACACTTTTCCCGGTCCGGCTGTTTAACCACTGCTTTGGAGTGCTTGAAGAAATTACAGGTAGCATAAACATCAGTACTTTGTACTTCACTACACTTGTGTGCGTTATTCAGTGTAACATAAAACATGTTAGCAAAATACCTGTGGTTTTGTATGGCACGATGGTGCCGCAACTATTTTTATCTTCGGAAAAGTACCGTGAAACGGACGAGACACTCGACCGGTTCGACTACCCATGCTCTAATTGGTAGAGCATTGATAGGCTATGGTTTATCGGGTTTCTAGCAATACACTGTACAATACACAGTCATGTTCTACGAAGCGGAACTTAAGTTTGTAAACAAGCTTTTAAAGCATGCGCAACCAGTACATTTGTTTAGTACATATTAAGCCCGACTACCTTTACTTAATTGCTGTTCGTATTGTGTATTCCTCGGAACCGACACTGATTTCCTGTTATTTTCCTATTGCTCTACCGTCTTCAGTCATTGCATGTATAGGTAATCTTATGTGATTGTTACAGTGAGCAAAAGTAAATACAAACTGTACTGGTTTATACGTGGAGAATATAACATATTAAAGGCATTCCGTTTAAAACAGGAAAGGTGCATGGAAAGTTATATTTTATCTAGGTTTCTTCAGGTTTTTATGAATACGTGAATATTATAATTGTTTTATGGCCAATATATTTCGTTTTACCCGAAGTAATTTATAGTAGAAATATAGTCATTAAGCACGATAGTTACATGTTGCCGATTTTACTACTTCTTAACTAGTCGAGCATCGTTGCCCAATCTTCTGATTTGTGACGAAAATCTCGCCATTATAGTTATTCTCCGCTTGCGCAGCAGCCATAGCGCCTTAAGCGCTTTACGTAATAACTTAACGCTAGGAATTATTTCGTTAAGCAACAACCGAAACCCTGTTTATATCTATATAGTAATGACTGTAATGTTTATATTTAAAATTCAATTTAATTGTGGTGGAAATAGTTTAGTGCAATTGTAATCGCATTACCCATTCAAAACCACGACAGTTAAAATATGCGATATAAGACAGCATTTATTAAATTGTGCTTGTATTAAGTACTGTTATTATATAGACAACTAATGGGCATATTTCGTATTTCCTGTGATGCGTACGGTATCGTATACATCTACTGACTATGAGTCTGTCATACAAATGTAAATTAATGATAAATGTTTTGTTTTTGCAGTCAAAGATACCGAGCTAAGGCATAATGATTTGCGTTGGTATTTTAAAGAGTAGTTAGTGTGACGTCTAGGTATTCAGTTTAATATGTTAAAAATTATTACATTGGCTGTAAAGTGTTAAGCGATGACATATGCTTGGTTATTTTAACCAAATACGTCGATTATCAGCATTAGGTATGGATTTATGAGTTGCTGCATGAAAATCGCAAGCAATAAGTTTACTGGCTAATTTGGCTTCCAGAGGTGATCTTTATGTACTTGGAAAAACAATATATTTATATAACTTCCTAGCTACCTGGTTAAATAAATCTCATTCAGTTTTTTTATGCGCGTAAATTGGCTTACGAGAGCACTTGGTTTGTGTGTGACTTAACAGCGAGATGGTTTAAAGAGGGGGAATTGACGTAACCTAAATTTCTGGAAATAAGGCGAGCAAACGTATCCAGCATAGATATTTAGATTAGGGGTGTATAATTTTAATTACTGGGAGGTCAAATAAAATAACGCTATTATACCACGGTATTCACGTCGTGTTTATTGTCATTAGTAAAAAAGAAGTTCACTATTTAAACTATTTACTTCCCGTTTCTGCTACCCTTTATAGACAAATAGTGTGTTGACAAAAGTTCGAGGTTTGTCTCATAATTTGTTATCTTTTACGTGGATGCGAATTTTTAACTGATGATTGTAGCTTTACGATTCTGAAACAAGGGTAATTGTTACGTTACAGAAAATAAATTTAACTTCCTTAGGTTCTCGGCGGGCGCGAGGTTATCTGACGATGACGCATGTGTTAACCCCGCTTGCGTTTTTTCCATTCACGGGGATAAATATGCATATCCTATCCTATATTTTACAACTTAAAATTGAATATGGGATCTGAAATCTAAGCCCAAAGTCTTTCAAAATTTTGCTCTTGAACTAGTAACTCTCGCTACAAAAGAAACTTTTTTTTTAAATTATGTATATATAGGTACGTTTCACAATCGACCATTTTATTTAAATAATTTTCTTTTTAAGTATATTACAACTAAGATTGTGGAATCACTTATACGTAGTTACTTAGCAAAACATTCAAATACCGTGACGAAGACACTACTTCATATCATACCCGCTACATAGAAATCACGTATACGGTGTTACTCAGCAAAACATTTAAATACCATGACTCAGAAACTATTACACATCATATCCGTTACATAAAAATTATTAATTTGGTCGAAAACTATATAACAATTTTTTATGGTCTAACGCAGTGGTTCTTAAACTTTTTCAGTCGCGCCCCCCTTAAGATTTGTGATTCATGCTCACGCCTCACCTACTCAAAAATCAAATTTACGAAAAATAGAGAAATAATTTATTTTCCATTACCCTGCTTAGTGTGAAGGATGCAAGGGATCGCAATTCGCGAACCGTTTTTTAAAGTTCGCGAATTACAAAATTTAACAAAATCGCGAAAATATAAATTACCGTTACTGATTTCGCGCACTTTTAATAATAAATCATCAATACAATATAATATAACATATTTTGCCTTCAACATAACATTTAACAATTGAATTACTATTACATTTATTTACCTTGCTTTTACTTTGCATTATTGACACATAATAAGCATTTATATCACAACGCAACAATAGCCATTATGCGTTAATATACCACGATTCCTTTATTTATGATTGGCAGAGATGCGACACACCCCTTTATAATAAGGTTATATGGTGTTTTAACAAGTAAGATTACTCGTTTCAAAGGCTTCGTTTCGTCGATATTCGTCCTATCCTACACGCATTAACTCACGACACGTTTATTGTAGTTTATCATTACTACTTAATAACAGTACTGTTTGCTTAATGAATTATCTTTCTGGCTTTAAAGATTAGTTTGAGAGGTTCTGAAACCGCATTCTAAGGCAATTTAACCTAGCTAAAGCGCGAAAACGATTTTCTCGTGTCCCACGCAATTTCGCGAATCGTTTCAAAAATCGTTAATGCGAACCCTGCAATATGTCACTGTCATGCTCGCGCCCCCCTTGAGAAGCTTCCACGCCCCCCTTGAGAAGCTTCCACGCCCCCCAGTTTAAGAACCCCTAGTCTAACGTCTAATCTATGCAATATCTACACTTGACAGTAAGTCACACAACCATGAAAGGCAAGGGCGGCAGGGGTCGGAAAGGGTTTTTCATGGCACGCCGCGTGATTTGACGTGCACGAAAAAATATAGTATAAGCATGTGCAAACTCCATACGCTGCACAAAATCTAGTCTTAAAATTCGTTAAGCATGCAACTTAACAGTCCTTATTACTAAGATTCAAATCAGGTAGTTGACTATGCAAATCGTACATAACATTGGTTGGCACGCGAAGATGCTTTTATCATAATATTATTATTAACCTATAGCACTGCATTTCAAAGGTTGCATACCCCTAGATATAAAGCCGTGTCAGACTTGTTTTGTAAAATTGATTTTACCTTTTAAATTACATGTAACAAACCTAATTGATGGTTACTCTTGTTATGCTTTTTACATTAATGTGTGACTTATTTATGACATACTTTTGTAAAGTTTCTTAATTTAAACATCTTTCTTTATGAAACAATTTCTATTATACGTTAAAGG
Source organism: Ciona savignyi (assembly GCA_000149265.1). Taxonomy (NCBI): domain Eukaryota; kingdom Metazoa; phylum Chordata; class Ascidiacea; order Phlebobranchia; family Cionidae; genus Ciona; species Ciona savignyi. The sequence continues at coordinate 1,076,331 of CH002402.1, forward strand.
TATTACTTTAAATAACTTTCTGTGACCAAACAATGTACATTTCTTTTTAAGGTTATTTTTTTTCATATCCGGGTTTATTACCGGGCGTTGTGTTTTGGTTACTTTAGTTTAATGGATACGAACAGTAAAATGGAAGAGGTTATTAAGTTGGTATAGTCTTTACGATAATTTCGTATAGGATGAAAAATTCAGCCATTTAAATATTATAATAATAATAACCGACATTATACATATATTGCATGTGTAGAGGTTTATTTAAAAATACGAGCTTGTTAGATTGTTTATTCACAGAAATTTAATAAGTGGCAAGGTTAAACACTTCCTAATTATCATATACTGTACCCGTACTATATATTGTCATGTATGTATGCAAAATGAGGTAAAAACTGTTCATAATCTTAATCCTTTCTTTTAGATTCCTTACAGATTTTTTATTAAACACTTTTATAGTTAAATGAACTCCGAAAGACTTATAAATTTAGTTCTTAAAATATGCTCGGTCGTGTGTCTTCTCTTCACTTTGACATACATTAAAATTGGTTGCAAGCTGACGGACAGGTGTGCATATTTCATGTTTGGAGCCTCTCACGTAACCACAACACCAGAGCCTCTTCAGGGTAACGCTATTGTAACTTAAAATATTTTCTAGAACTGCTTTCGAACCTTTGACCACTGATTTAGGATAGAATAGGATAGGATATTCATGTTTATCCCCGTGAATGGGAAAACCTAGGAGGTTATCACACGGGCAATCGTCAGATCACCTCGCGCCCATCGTCGGGTTACCGGAGCTATTGCAGTGTGTTGTATATGATAGACACGTTCCTTCAATTTGGTAGAACCCATTAATCCGTTGGGTTCAGGCAATGTCCGTGAAGTGCCTTGCCCAAGGACACAACCGACTAGCTAGCGACCAGTTTCGCACCTGCAACCTTTCGATTGAAAGGCGACGCACTTAACCGCTAGACGGCCGGACATTTCGACCCCACTGTTTTTAAATGATGGCATAATGTGCACTGTTATGTAGTAAATCTGAGCGTGTTTACCATTTACTTACAGTACATCATATCACCATAAAAAAAATACCAAGTCTGACCACCCACTTTATTCGTTGCCGCTAGCCGGTTGTTTGTATCTGATATGATATATTAATGTTTATCCAGGTGGATGAAAAAACCAAAGGGGTTGCCAAATGGACAATCGTCAGATTACTTCGCGTCCACCGTCGGTTTACCGGAGCTATTAAAGTGTGTTGTGTATGATTAAGTCGTTCCTTCAATTTGGTATAACCCATTTGTTCGCTGGGTTTAGCCCAATGACCGTTAATTGTCTTTTCCAAGGACACAACCGATTAGCTAGTGACCAGTTTTGAATCTGCAACCATATGGTTGAAAGTTAAAGGGTTACAGATTTAACCGTGCAGATTCGAAACTGGTCACTGGCTAGTCGGTTGTGTTGTGATCTTTAGATAAGGCTTTTAGCGTAAGTTTACCCAGTTCACTTATAAATACAAAAACTATAGCAAAGTTATGACACACATGCTTACAACACACTTATATAACTCTTTCCGCTATGTATATAAATATATGCCACATATTCAAATCACCCACTTAATGATACTTTGTAATAAATTAATAATTCTGGTTTTCGCAGCTATTACGCCGACCTTGCGTTATTTACAAGATCCTGCCCATGCACCACCTTTTATAATAATCGGGCATTTTGATAAGTTGGAGATACCATACCCAGTATTAACCGATCCACGGTATGACGCAAGGTTATTGACTTTTAACCCGATTCCAAAGTCGGGCGGAAATTCTTTACTTCGTTCTTTGGAGAAGATTAAAAATAAATTAGGATTTACTATCACAAACAGCAGAATAGGAGAGCACGTCTCAAATTTAAAACAGGTGAGCAAACCATATCGCACGTAGCAGTAACAAATAATATATATATTTAAATGACTTAATCAAAAATCAAAAAGTGACATAGCGATTAACTCTTACCTCCTATTTTTAGCTCAAAATCGCCAGAAGGTTGACCAATTTGACCAGAAACACAATTTTTGTTCATCATAGTCATTTTATTAACTTTGAAAGGTAAATGTTTACAAAGGTAGGCATAATATACATATATATACGTGTGGACTGAAAATGCCAGTTTTTTATACAGCTTAGTTTCAAACCTTTAACGAGCATGCCGCTAAGATAGTCTTTATATAAAAAGCGTTAAAAGTATAGGTCGCATTAACTATTTCGCCATAATAAGAATATTCCAGGTTTTCGAAGATATCACCGGTTAATATAAACCTCATTCGACACCCAGTGGAGCGTTTTATTAACGAATATTATGACGCCATAAACGAACCTGTGTTGCAACAGAAGACTGGTAAAGGGCGGAAAATACATTTGAAGTCTAGCAACCAAGAAGTAAGAATACTATATGACGGTCATTGTAACCAGAATATTAATAATTGGTGTTTATTAGACAATCAATGAATGTATGTGGAAAAACGCTACTGAGTGTATCTTAAGAAATAACAACGGATCAGCTGTAAAATACTTCTGTGGGCAAGAACCTATCTGCAGGTACGAATTATACCACGTGTAAGCAGACTTGGGCAACTAGATAATTGGATTTGTCTAATTAGACAAATTAGACCAAAATGCCGGTAATCTAATTCTTATCTAATTTATGAAATGACACCATGCCTTAATTTTAATTTAAATTCATGACTGCAACATCAGCTCTGTAAAAAATAATTTTCAGCCATTGTATAGTGCGAAACTAGCCAATCTTGGTGTACGGACATTTGCCTTTTTTATGCTTATGAGAATGAACTCTGATCTGACTTGTTATATTTCTTTCTAATTCGAAATTTAATTCAATCCCCAAGTCTTGGCGAATCAGTAATTCTTATTTGCAACTCTAACATTCCAAAACAAAATAATGTGCATAGATTTATAAAATGTTATGGG
>CH002402.1:1084554-1106603 GCA_000149265.1 Ciona savignyi
TTTACCCGGTACTCTATAAAGAGGTTAAGTTGTTAAAGCTGAAGTGTTTATTTTTTCATAATAAGCCAAGCAACTAAAAATTGGACATTATAAAGATCAATTAATCTGGAAAAATCATTAAACAGCATGTATACCACAATATACTTGTGAGTTGTGACTACCTGCAACCTTTTGGCTAAAGGCGACGCACTAAACCACCAGACTAACCGGTCAGACGTGATGATAATTTGGCAGTTTCGGCTAACCTAACTGTTTGGAAACCACGTCAATCACTGGCGCCGAACGCGGGTATGCAGAGTACGCCAGCCCTACCCTGGCATTTTGCCAGGGTATGCAGCATCACCTGATTTTTACGCGTTTTGATCATCAGATCGTCTACATTAATTGCCTGTCTGCACTACAATTCAACTGCGCAAGACATACAAGCGTCGCGATGGGAGAACAACACGTTTTTTTTGTCTACATTAGTACATACTACATACACGATAATACCTAGTGCAGTGCCGATCAGGATTTTTCACGATCATTAAAATCCTTGCCTATCTGATCGCGACCTAAATTGCGCCAAAAAAAACGCTTATTTTCTGACGCGAAATGCTAACTATGAGAGAATTATAGTTTTACTTCACCAGCTATAAATCGATTAAACTGTTATTTACACTACTTAACTGCACAGATTAAGCTTGAGCTAAAGCTTAAAACATATAAAATTTAATTTTTTTATACGGTTTGTGGTAAAACGTATAATATATATTTTGCGTATATATTTGGTCGCACCTTTGCTGTGATTATACAGGGGCGTCAATGAAACAACAACTTAAGAAACAACCAGGCACTTTTATAAGGTATTTAAAGATATATTCCAACTTCCAAGCATAAGTTTTATATTCGGTAGGGAGTGTATTAATGACATTTAGGAAAGCTAATCCGTTTCTTTTAACCTAATTTATTAAGCAATCTTCGGCGTAGCATGTAAGTAGGAGGATTGTTTGGCTTTGGTCCAACTTGCACCTAGCCGAAATGAGTAGACGCATGTATCTTTTTGATGACTCGTGCGAACGCTCGAAGCGCACGCTAATGATAAGAGAGAGTAAACTAATGTTTCTTTAGTAAAAACAGTCTGCTATCAATTAAAAATATAAATCGAAAATTGAGTTAAAACTTATTTTACGCATTTTACACAATTAAAATTTTCAGGATTAATAATGTGATTTATTGTTGTTTGCATGATTTAGTTTTACAGAATGATTAATTAGATCCCGCTACGTAATGCCCTGTTGAATCTATGCCTGCCCGAACTAAATTGATTTTAAACTACTTTTTAGATACGTAATTAATTGCCGAGATCATTTGATTTCCCAGACGCGCACATACACATTTGGAATATAACATTTGTTTCACCAATTGGCCTATTCCACGCAAGTAAGGAAAGTCGAATGGTTTACGTCGGGACGATTAAATTATTTTTTAACTCCTTTGGCTGCAAACCGGACGATTATAACTAACCGGAATCTAAGGAATTTTTATAGGATTAAATGGGCTATAAACATTTACACAAGCTTAATAAAGAGGCGTACAACAACCACTGGCAACTATAATATCTTATATTCTAAATAGGAGTCTAAAGGAACTCATAATACTAGAGCACTTAATACGCGTAGTGCGTTTCTCCTTACCGAAAGCGCATCTATCGTGCGAAGACGTCCGAACATTTTTTAAAGCGAGAGCTCGGAAAACAACTTGCTTTTTTATCGCATCGCTTTTTGTGGCAAGGAAAGATACATTACCGTAAATGTCAGTTGTAGTCTAAAGTCAACATTGCAAAACAAGAGTAGTTTATACAATTTATTTACTTAATCTATTTTGTTTTTAGCTGGAGATTTTATTGCAATCGGCGCGACGAACGCGAGGGCTCCAAATTATTTAATAAAACTTTTACTAATCATGCCGAATCGGTACCAGCTCGAAATTTTTTAACGTTAAGAGCCTAGTTTGAAATGTCAAAGAGATGCATTCTAGGGCAATTTAATGTTAAAAAATTTTTTTGGCGCGCCGGGCGCGAAATTGATTTTCTCTCAACCCTCGCATGCCCTGGCTTTTCGTATGTTCGGCGCGCCTGACGTCAATATTACATTAAACTCAGAAGTTCAATGCAAAATCCTTACAAAGACATCTAATAGTCATACAACTAATAAATAACATTTGTGTAAAAATAAGTACACTTGTAACCGCTTAAACTTAATAAAGTTTAAAAACAAGTGGCTAAAATATGTATTGCAAATATTGTTTTCACTGCTTGTCAGCTGGAGGGGTATTGAAGAAGAAAAACGAAGTGTGATTACAAACAAACTACCTTTACAATACAATTTTTATTTTTGTTTCTTTCACTGCAGAGTTTACCACAAACAATTTGAAAATCCAACAATTGACAAAAAAGCAAAAAATACTGTGGCAACTGGCAAAAAACTACAGCAAAACAGGAAGGCACCAAAAAAAACAAAAGTTATCTAGTTTAGCGCCTCCCTGTAACAAAGAAAAAGAAAAAAAAAGAAGAAAAAAGATCTTATATATATATATATATATATATATATATATATATATAATTAAAAAAGATTTAACTTGTACCATAATTGTAAAAGTAGGGATTAACAATATAGAATGCTTAATATTAAATGATTAATAAACTGTTACATATTATATTCAATGAATTGCATGTTTTCATACAGATGCTTAAGCATTAAAATAGTTTTTGTTACAAACAGTAGTACAGTTATATAGAACCGAAGTCAAAACAATAGCCTACATCTCATTCTCACACAATACAGTACAATATAACTTGTGACATCTTATGGGGTGCAAACCTTTTGTTGTTTTTTTAGAAAATAATATTGATACATTTAGCTTTCATCTATAAGTTTCTGTTAAAATTTTTTTGTATTTTTCTGTTTTGTAGTAACCAAAGTGTTGCATTAAAAAAATATTAATTTTTTTTTGTTTTTACTCTACTATGTTATAAATTCTTCTTGTAACTAAAATGTTTTTGGTGATAAGTTTAGACAGAACAGTATTTGAGTGGTAGCCTATGCAACTAAGAAAAGGTCACTATTTAGGTTCTCGGTAATAAGTTCACATAAAGTTTAATAGATTAGCAACATTTTTGATCAAATAGCAGCCCTGGACTAGACATTGGTGCATAAAAATGGTTGGCAGACTGGCAGTAAAAGAAAACTACATAAACTCACTTCCATAAAGAAGATTTAGATCGAGTTCTTTAATCAGTTTTAAGTCTCTTTCCACCTGTTAATAAAATATTCAAGTACTTATTAGATTATTAAAGCTCTGGTTTGAATCTAAAAATGTTTTGGGAGCATTTCATTGCAGCACGTTTTATATATTTTTCAGAATAAATCAAAACTCCCATGTCAAATACAGAAATGAACTCACGCATTCCAAAACGGGGTCAATTATAACCGCAGATTTAGTCTCCGAGCAGGCAAGTATGTAGGTGTACGTTGATGTGTCTTTGTCAAAAAGCTAGAAAAACAAATTGGTAAAGCTTTAAGTTTTATATGATAATGCAATGCATTAAAAGTCTAAAAAAGTCAGGAAAGACTGACATATCTACTATTTACCTCATGGAAATTGTCTGAAGAATTAGCTAATTAAGATAGGATATTTAAGCTTTAAACTTGTGAATGGTAAATTTCCTTGTCATATAAGCGATCTTCAGATTACCTGTACCTCGTAAATACGAAAGGGAGTGTTCTCACACATAGTGATTAAACTCGACTAGCTATACACCAGCTTAATAAGGGTGCCTCTAAATACTACAGGACTGCTTGGATCGCTTGGAGCGCTTGGATCACTTAGATTGCTATGAAAAGTAATTCTAACCCTGCCCCAAACACTAATCTCAACCCCAGAATGAACTCTAACCCCAACCTTAACATTAATATCATGGCTTTTGTAATTACGAAGTGTAATAAGCGATCCAAGCGCTCCAAGCGATTCAAGCGCTACATGCGATCCAAGCGGTCCTGTAGTATTTAGAGGTACCGGCTTAATAACAGTTACGATTCTAGTCGACCCACTAAACAAAGATATTCGGCTAGATCTTTATTCATGGTACACTTGACCGTAATGTAATAGAAAATTGATTATATTAATCAATCAATCTGTGTTTTACGCTGACTGTGTTTTACCGTCCTAGCATTTTACCATAACAATGAATAGTCATAATTTTTGGTACTAATTTTGCAAATTTTCAAATAAAAACATCATAAAATAAACGTCTCACCTGGCGAAAAATAAGATTAGATTTTCCCATGTTCAATTGACTCGATAACATTCAGAGTCAAACCAAAATAATACTTTAGAAGTTTTTATGCAGCCTATATTATCACTTGACGTCTGAAAACACGCATTTGAAAACAAATTAATCTGCTGAACACCTACACACAGCCTTTCAGCTGTAAACTAAAATATACCGTCATAATAAGATCTCTGTTTTGCTCTCAACAAGGGGTGTTTACAAACACAGCCACGCCTTTTTATTCGGCCAATTAGAACGAAGAATACTTATCGCAAATGTTTAGTGCATGAATTTTTATGCGATTCAATTCCTACCAAGTACAGATTTATCAATGTCTCTGTACACTTTATCTACTGCACGATTTAAATTCATGACTTCTATTATATTGTTTCCTCTAGATTGCTACGTGCACAAATCACGTACACACAATGACTAGACAGAAAGTTTGGTATGGGTCAGTAGTAGCCAAAGTAAATAAAGTCGGCTTACATGTGTACAGACCACACACTATTTGTGACAGAATGTAATTAGTTAAGTTAATTTGTTGCTCCTTCATTATATTAAACAAGAATGGCACAATTATTTTAAATTAACCCTTTGACGACGACGGAACTTTTGCAGTTTTTGGCACTTTTGAGTAAGGTTGCTTTAACCTTGTTTGCTGCGAATACTGTTGGACTTAGGGAAAAACAATCTATTACAAAGTTGTCCAGTAGATAATTTTCTACAAATTGGTATTTTTATTTTTTGATGACGTTGTAGTATTTGTAATGACGTCATAATTAGTAATTTTTACTCTAATTACTCGTTACTGGTAGCTTAGAAGATAGTAATGTATTACAAAAGTGTTCAAAATGAAATTTCCTACAAAGTTACGTCTTTTATTTTTTGATGACGTCAACTAAGCTTGATGACGTCACATAAAACTGACAAATATGGCATTTCATCACCACAATTACTGTTGGCCTCGATCATGCTGGCAGCCTAATCGGCTGTAATCTATTCCGAAGTTGCCATATTTCTTCCGAATATCAAATAATAATTGAAAAACAAAGTAAACAAAGGCGAAAAAATGAATAAATATCAATAGTAATTAGAAAAAAACCATGTACACATATCTTTATATAATATCGTTGAAAAATCGAAAATGACTGGAAAACTCGAAAACAAAGACGGCTACTGCTAGTTTTATTCTCACAGCGACTGGTGTAACAATTTTAAGTCCCCAGAAGTCAAAAAAGCGATATTTTACCTAAAAGTTAACCTAGATACAAAAATTTTGAAGAAAAATGTTTGGAGCAATATTACTCAAAATTTTTAAATGGAAGGATTATGTTTTTATGCGTTATTTTGAAAGAGCTATTCAAATGCTTTCCAAAAATATCAAAACTAGGAAAATCCCCCAAGAAACGACTGAATTGTGCATTTTTTTTCGGGGACAAATCTGGGTTACAAATATGTAACCGTCGTCGTCTAAGGGTTAAGGAGGCAGGATAAAGCGGCAAAACTACAGTACCTTAAATACTTCAGTGAATACCGACGGTAAAACCGATTTTTTTCATTTTACCAGACCATGGTCTACGATGTTTGATACATTTGTATCACGGTTCATGTACATTAACTGTACGACAAAGTTTGAACCTATGCGTTTTCCGTTAGTGCCTACAATTTGCAGCGTTGCAAATTGTACATTTTTGTACTAGTTTAACAAGATCAATTCACCACGGACTAAGTCCATTAAGTTATAGTCCTTTTCATGGAATCGGTTTCGCTCTATTACCTTTATCCGGTTTATCTTGCCATTCTTGTGTCAAAATGTAACTGTTCAAATTTGCTGGGACAACATGCACTCGAAAATTGTTGAATCGAAATCAATCGCTGTCAAGAAGGTTGCGTACTTCGCAAAACATAACGGAAATTGCCAGAACCCAGTAAATTATTAGATTTTACTGTACAAAAAGAAACATCTTCTTCATTCGCAACAAATTGTAATACTTTTGCTAATCCGACGGTGGACACGAAGTAATCTTAGATTTCCTTTTTACGGCTCTAACCATTGAACTAAGTAATTTCTGAATATATTTTTTAAATGTCAGTTTAAACGGCCACGTCTGTTTTTTGTTATATCGTGTGTATACTACTGACGTGTTTTAAGTAGGTTACTATACTTTTACCTTTTTCCTTCTCTTTACCGCAAAGAATATGAAACAAAATTGAACTGTATGCGATATACACGGGGATAAAACATGTATTCTATCCTTTAGATAACTGCGAATACGCGAGGGAGCATTCTCACAGGGGAAGCTGGCAGAGGATAGGTATAGCATTATATGTGATTGAGGTGTTCCTTTAATTATAAATAAGTTAAAATTAATGAAAATGGTAAATATAATGTTCATACAAATTTCCCTTCCCAAGAAAGGGCGCAACTAACACGGTAGCGACCACTTTTAAACCCGAATCCTTTCGTTTAAAACTTGACGTACTAACCCACCTCGCCGCTTGGCTGAATAACGTTCGTTTAATGTCAACAATTTAACCTCGATTTATTTATTTAACTGGACGGTAAAAATTCAAGTAAATTAAAACTACAATATTCAAACGGTAATCTCACAAACGGTAAAGTACTCGTTAAAATAACCCTATACCCTAAAGACAAAGGTTATTATACACATATAATAAATATTATTTTTGTATTTAAACATTTTTAAGGCGGTAACTGTGCAACCATCTACTCTAGAAACGTACAAAACTGCAACGATTTTTCTCATACCAGCAACAGAACTCACAAAAACACATCTTAAGCCTTAATATGAATATACCAGACCGGGTCGGTTTCGGCAGGAGGGTTAATATAGTGGCAAAAGAAATCTTTTTTCAAGTCGCTGTCCATAAAGCCAGGAACTATTCTCTGGTTGGCAAGAACGGTACAGAACCCACTGACGCCCCAACTGTGTTTTTGGTGGTCTAACGCTCCACTGGGCAGAGCATAATGCAGGAAATAAACGCTAGAAAATAAGTTAAAACTGATTGAATTAAAATTAGGATAGGATGCAGGGTTTTATGTTAGATGTTCTTAAATAGAAAATGCGGATGATTTTGTTTTATCCCCCGAATCGGTAATGAAATGGGTTTAACTTAGGCTACTAATACATAGTTTAACCCACTGGGTTTAGGCGATGTTCACTTAGTGGCTTGCCCATGAAGACAACCAACAAAGCTAGCGAATATATTTTGCTTATCGAATACCAACACTCTGACTGACTGATCTATGCGTTAGGAGTTAACAAACACAATGCGTCATATTCTTTATGATATGCAACACTTTGTGTATATCACACAAGATACTTAGGATAGGGTATTCATTTTTGTCCACGTGAATGGGAAACACAAAGGCCGTTAACATACGGGCAATCGTTAGATTAGCTAGCGCTCAAAGTCGGGTTACCGGAGCTATTGCAGCGTGTTGTGTATGATTTACATGTTCTTTTAATTTGATACAGCCCATCAATCCACTGGGTTTAGGCAATGCTTGTTAAGTGCCTTGTCCAAAGACACGACCAGTGCCAAACTTGCACTCCTTTGACTGAAAGGCGACGCAGGACGCACTAACCCACCAAGCTAAGCGTTCGGAATCGTACTTACGTGCCATAGACATGACAAACCAGGTCATCCAAGCCGTCTGCATTAAGATCTGCTAGAAATGGGTCCGGTTGCATATAATTGGCGCAATGTTCACCTCTTCTGTAGCTGTCAATCACATCACCGAAGCTGCCATTACCGAGTGACAACTGGGTCAACCTGTGTTACAGGAGTCTAAGAGATTTTCGTTTCAGCCGAAGGGTTGCTTGTTTAATACCGGTCGCTACCTAGTCGGTTGTGTTCTTGGCAAACACTTAACGAACACTGCCTGAACCCAATGGATTGATGGGTTTTAACAGAAGCAACATCTTTATCATACACAACACACTGTAATAGCTCCAGTGATCCGACAGTGGGCATGAGGTAATCTGATAAACATGAATATCCTATCCTTCTATTTTATCCGACCGATTAGGATAAGGCACGATATCCATGTTTATCCTCGTGAATGTGGTTCATTGGGTATGTGTCAAGACAAGGATAAAAAAAGCATCCCATACTTACGCATAACCGCTTAATTCCAAGCACATGATGTCTGTGAGCCCGTCCCCATTCACATCCCCTGTAAGATACCTCCCAGCACCTGTGCATGGACCTGTTGTCGCCCAGTAGGTGTCGCTGGTGTTAAACACTGGTTCTGTAAGGAGGACGTTTTCTGTGTACGGTTCTGTAGTCATGTTGGTAAGTGGTCAGATAACAGTTGTTGCATGTGTAGCGTTTCAACACAATTAACTTTTTTTCCGTTGTAGCAGTTAGATTATCTGTTTTTTGTTGGTTTTCAGAAAAGGATTCTGAAATCATAACCAGCGGCTTGCTTATTGGTTAAGTTTATTGGAAAAAGTTATCAGCTTTCAATTAAATTCATAGGAGCAATGGGTTGTACTAAAACTATAGTGTCTGTTTCTGAATTAAAAACAATACACTGCAATAGGATAGGATAGGATAATTATCTTTATCCCCGTGGATGGGAAAACCAAGGGGGTTAACACACGGGCAATTGTCAGATCACCTCGCACCCATCGATGCAGTGTGTTTTATATGATAGACATATTCCTTTAATTTGGTAGAACACATTAATCCGCTGGGTTCAGGCAATGTTCGTAAAGTTCCTTGCCCATAGGATGCACTAAACACGACTAGCGTATCAACCACGTTTCGCACCTTCAACCTTTCGATTGAGGTAAGGCGATGCACTTAACCGTTAGACCAACGGGCCGAACGCTTTTGAATAGCTTTGGTGGGCACAAGGTGCCTTGACTATTGCCTATGGTATATCACTAACACGGTTGTTTTAGTATTTTTTAAAAACTAAATCATATATATTTTTTATCCTTGATAAGTACACTACTCTGACAAGAACAACAACATTCAAAAAAACATAAATGCACACCTGTAAAAATACACTCTGGCATCTCGCATGTTGCAATATCAATGCTTGGTCCCTCACAGCAAGTAGTGTTGCACACTCTTGTCCTGTATGAAAATGTCCATTCTACAATATACAGTAACCACCCAAGCCCAACATATTACAAACCCTCACCTTGTATGGTGGGCAGCAGCACAATCACCTTGACAAACACCCCAAGATGTCCATTCGCCCCACACTGGACATTCCTGTGTAATTATACAGGATATTAATGGATTTAGGACTTAATATTTCTGAAGATGGTGTAAAGGAGGTTTTAATTGTCACAAGTACATTAGCATCAAAGTCAAAACTATTTGTTGGACTGGCTAGCTCAGTTGGTAACAAAGTAAGCAGTCTTCAGATAGGTGCAAGGTTGTTGAATTGAAACCATTTGTTGGCTAATATGTCATTGCTAAACCAGTTTGCGTAACTTTCCTGAACACAATAGATAGGGGATTTAACTAAAACAGTAGCGTGTCTTAATCATATACAATAAACTCAATAAACCAGCAACCTACAGTTGGCACGTGAAAATTGTAAGATAATTGATTGACAATGTAATATAACATGCTTGCAGTTTCCCGCGCAGAAGAACAAAACATCAAAAATGAATATCCTAATTGCACTGAGTTAAAAAGGAGTCATTGCCGAAGTTTGAAAGAGTCATAAGAGACAGCTGACTAAATGACTACTTATGCTTTTCACTGTTCCTACCCTGTTGTATCTAATTTTGATTGATGTTTATTTTAATTCATGGAATAAAATCCACATATTATTGAAGGCCAGTCATACATTCACATCAAATCCACCTCTATTTCGCAAGGTTCAGTTTTCCGTTGCACTGACTCCGATCCACCACCGCAATTGTTAGCAACGTGATACGTCGCGTTGAAGCAATTTCGCTGTAACGTGACCAAACCTGGACCACACGATGGCTTGCATTTGGTCATTATCACCCAATCGCCCCATTTGCTGGGGGGGACGGTTGTCGTGCGGACCGCTGTCGTCGGCTCAAGTGTGGTGGTTTCTGTGATGTCACAACAGAAATATTTGTCATAAAATAACCATTTTATTATAAGAACAAAGAAAAGCATTAATTCTACAAGCAGGACTGATAATACACATAAATATAAACAAGTAGATCTGATATTTCAATGTTTTAAGATTTGTTTTTATGCTTAATCATCTATCTTTGTGTATGTCCAGAAGTTTATACTAAATCGAACTACGGTGGACTAAATGTTGCTAAAATATTGACTGAAAGTGTATCGTGTATAATTCAAACAGTCCTTCAATTTGGTAGAACTCATTATTCCACTTCGTCCACCCCGATGGTCTAGCGGTTAAGTGCGTCGCCTTTCAACCGAAAGGTTGCAGGTGCGAAACTGGTGGCTAGCTAGTCGGTTGTGTCCTTGGGCAAGGCACTTTACGGACATTGCCTGAACCCAGCGGATAAATGGGTTCTGCCAAATTGAAGGAACGTGTCTATCATATACAACACACTACAATAGCTCCGGTAACCCGACGATGGGCGCGAGGTGATCTGACGATTGCCCGTGTGTTAACCCCCTTAGTTTTCCCATTCACGGGGATAAACATGAATAACCTATCCTATCTACTGGGTTTACAAAATGTCCGCTGAGTGACTTGCAAAGACACAACCATGTAGCTAGTGACCTGTTTGGAACCTGCAACCCTTTGGCTTGCACTAACCCACAAAGCTTTTTGGTTGGACTAGGCTGTGATCTAATTTTACAATTTGTAAACCCAGAAAAGTCATCTAAAAAAACTACACATCTGCATACTGAATCTATACCTTGATAACATTCATGTGCGTTGCAGACCTTTCCTTCAGTTAAACTCACGCTACAACTGTCTGATAAACAACTGCGAACTCTGGAAAATTTGAATCAAATAATTCATGATTGAAATGAAATTGATGATGATGATTTAATTTCATTTTTAAACATATGTAAAAGCTAATAGGTTAGGACTTAGGATGGGATAGAATTTTCATCCCTGGAATGGGAAAACCAAGAAGGTTAACACACGGGCATTTGCCAGAATAACCCACACCCACCGTCGGGTTACCGGAGCTATTGCGTGTTGTGTATGATTCACATGTTCATTTAATTTAGTAATCATTAATGGACTGGGTTCAGGCATAGTAGTGTGGTAAGTTTAATCATTAAATTCTAATACATATTCTAATTAAAATACATCATAATATTCAAATTTAAAGACCAAATATTTGTATGACTGGTTAGTTTATAGAGAATTTTCCATCAGCGAATGTTTTCTAGGTTATGAATGGTCACCTAGTGGACATCGCTTGAATCAAATGAGTTAGAAACAGTGCAAATGTCTTAACCATTTTACATTTAAAAAAATGTATCCCTTGGATCCAAGAAACATATTTTGCCCAAGGACACAACCTCAAAAAATAATGGAGATGGAATAAAACAATAGAAACAACTCAAGACGAATCTGCTCATCACCTCCACTGAGTTCCACCCAAACATGGTTTGGAGCAATTCCCCCATGTACCCCATTCTGATGTCATAAACTCACCAGAATCATCTCCATAACTGAGCTTTTTACAAACCTGGTAAGAGGATAAAGGATTTGAATATTGTCTGCTCTTTTTAATGCTGTATTTTAATGTGTGTATTTTTTGTTATAACTTTTTAATGCCGCTTTTACTGTGTATTTGATATATCTTTAGTTTTTGATATATTTGAGTTCACAAACTCAAACTTCGCAGAAAGTAATAAAACCCACAACCAAGATCACATTCTCAACCAACTAACACAGCAAGCAATTAAGTCTGAACTTGCAGTATTAGTCAATTTTAACAGCTGAAAAAAACACATAACCTACTGCGTTATCCGTAAATTGACTTAGTAAGCAAATCATACAAAGTAATGAACAAATCACCTCCAGTCTGCACTTTTGTTCTTCAATATGCTTTCCCACACTATTAGTTCCCCCCACACACGTCGTGACCAGTTGTTTGTGGAGATAGTAACAACTTCGCTGACGACTTCTCGTCCCAACGCATTCTTCTGGACAAGTTGTCCACAGGGACCAACCACTCCACTTCCCAACTACGTTTAAATTGTTTTTGTCCGACCAACCGCTTAATCGGTTAAAGGATTAGCTTTTAGCCGAAAGTTGTTGGATCGAAACGTGTTGCCTTTAATTACTACAGGATCTTTGGAGCGCTTGGAACCCTAAACCCTAACTCTAATAACTATCCAACCTTAACCTTTCAATCACTCCAAGTGTTCCTGTAGTAATTAGAGGTAACGATTGAAACAAGATGTTGGCTAGTCGGTTATGTCATTGGAAATTGCCTTGGACTGAACCCAATGGGATATTAGCCAGAGAATATCATGAGTAGCATATTGGGGTAACAACACATACTCACTATAATCGCATGAGATATCGCAAGGTCTGGTCTCGGTATCATCCCCAAAACATAAGTCACCACCGTTGCAAGTTCGAGATCTGGTTGGAAGAAAATTGTCTTGTGATTTCATTTTTCCACTTTAATCTTATAAAGTTCTTTAGTACTGGGTTGTGCATGCAGACTTTTATTAAAGGCATTGTTACTAGGAGTGTATTCGAATTGGTTGTTTAAAGCAATAAAAAGTGACTTTCTTAGGTGCACAGAAAAAACCTAAATGTATTCAGATTTTACAGTTGTCAACACGATTAATACAAACCAACTGTCTCGTAGATTTAAACTTTAACCTAGCTCTTTTTTTTTGTTCTTCTTTGTTTCTATAGCACTTTACATGGGTTGCCTAATACAATCCAGTCAGTTTAAAGGATTGATCTGACTTAATCGTAGATAATAGAATAATTTGCTTACAGTTTCGTTAACCTTTCTGTTCACCATATATTAGTCAACTGCCTTATCGTCAAAAGAGAAAGTTTTATCGGATTTCGAAGATGAATTAATGTTCCACCTGGATTGGGTCCCAGATCCACAAGAGACTGAACAAGGAGTCCATCTTCCCCACACTGACCAGGTACTTTCACTTTTCTCTGGGTGAGCAACAGAGTAATGAATTCAGAGCAAAAAGTCTATTTAATTAGTGGGAAAGGTTGTTCACGTTTTATCCTCGTAAATAAGAAAGCACAGAGGAGTTACCACACAAAGCCAAGGGGCGTAATCACACAGTAAATTATCAGATTACTTTGACTTACAGTCGGTTTATGGTGTTTAGTTATGTTTGGAATGTTTTTTCAGTTTTAGTACCACATTATCATTCTATGGGTACAATGTCTGTTAAGTCTTTTACACTGTCCAGCTGTTAATCTTTAGATTTCAATTTTTTTTAGCTGTCAATCATTTTCCAGCTGTCAAATCATTTTTTTGTCAATCATTTTTCAGCTGTCAATCATTTTTTCAGCTGTCAATCTTTGTTTTTAGCTGTCAATCATTTTTCAGCTGTCAATCATATTTTCAGCTGTCAATCATTTTTCAGCTGTCAATCATTTTTCAGCTGTCAATCATTTTTTTTAGCTGTCAATCATTTTTCAGCTGTCAATCATTTTTCAGCTGTCAACCATATTTTCAGCTGTCAATCATTTTTCAGCTGTCAATCATTTTTTAGCTGTCAATCATTTTTCAGCTGTCAATCATTTTTCAGCTGCCAATCATTTTTCAGCTGTCAATCATTTTTTTTTCTGTCAATCATTTTTCAGCTGTCAATCATTTTTTCAGCTGTCAATCTTTTTTTTTAGCTGTCAATCATTTTTCAGCTGTCAATCATATTTTCAGCTGTCAATCATTTTTCAGCTGCCAATCATTTTTCAGCTGTCAATCATTTTTTTTTTCTGTCAATCATTTTTCAGCTGTCAATCTTTTTTTTTAGCTGTCAATCATTTTTTAGCTGTCAATCATATTTTCAGCTGTCAATCATTTTTTAGCTGTCAATCATTTTTCCAGCTGTCAATCATTTTTCAGCTGTCAATCATTTTTCAGCTGTCAATCATTTTTCAGCTGTCAATCATTTTTTCAGCTGTCAATCATTTTTCAGCTATTATTCATTTTTTTTAGCTGTCAATCATTTTTCAGCTGTCAATCATTTTTAGCTGTCAATTATTTTTTTAGCTGTCAATCATTTTTCAGCTGTCAATCATTTTTCAGCTGTTAACCATATTTTCAGCTGTCAATCATTTTTCAGCTGTCAATCATTTTTTAGCTGTCAATCATTTTTCAGCTGTCAATCATTTTTCAGCTGTCAACCCTATTTCCAGCTGTCAATCATTTTTCAGCTGTCAATCATTTTTTAGCTGTCAATCATTTTTCAGCTGTCAATCATATTTTCAGCTGTCAATCATTTTTTAGCTGTCAATCATTTTTTTTAGCTGTCAATCATTTTTCAGCTGTCAATCATTTTTTCAGCTGTCAATCTTTTTTTTTAGCTGTCAATCATTTTTAGCTGTCAATTATTTTTTCAGCTGTCAATCATTTTTAGCTGTCAATTATTTTTTTAGCTGTCAATCATTTTTCCGCTGTCAATCATTTTTTTAGCTGTCAATCATTTTTCAGCTGTCAATCATTTTTAGCTGTCAATTATTTTTTTAGCTGTCAATCATTTTTCAGCTGTTAATCATTTTTTTAGCTGTCAATCATTTTTCAGCTGTCAATCATTTTTTTTAGCTGTCAATCATTTTTCAGCTGTCAATCATTTTTAGCTGTCAATTATTTTTTCAGCTGTCAATCATTGTTAGCTGTCAATTATTTTTTTAGCTGTCAATCATTTTTTTTAACTGTCAATCATTTTTTTTAGCTGTCAATCATTTTTAGCTGTCAATCATATTTTCAGCTGTCAATCATTTTTTAGCTGTCAATCATTTTTTCAGCTGTCAATCATTTTTAGCTGTCAATCATATTTTCAGCTGTCAATCATATTTTCAGCTGTCAATCATTTTTTAGCTGTCAATCATTTTTTCAGCTGTCAATCATTTTTAGCTGTCAATCATATTTTCAGCTGTCAATCATTTTTTTTAGCTGTCAATGATTTTTCAGCTGTCAATCATTTTTTTTAGCTGTCAATCATTTTTCAGCTGTCAATCATTTTTAGCTGTCAATTATTTTTTTAGCTGTCAATCATTTTTAGCTGTCAATTATTTTTTTAGCTGTCAATCATTTTTTTTAGCTGTCAATCATTTTTCAGCTGTCAATCATTTTTCAGCTGTCAATCATTTTTTCAGCTATTATTCATTTTTCAGCTGTCAATCATTTTTTAGCTGTCAATCATTTTTTAGCTATTATTCATTTTTCAGCTGTCAATCATTTTTAGCTGTCAATCATTTTTCAGCTATTATTCATTTTTCAGCTGTCAATCATTTTTTAGCTGTCAATCATTTTTCAGCTATTATTCATTTTTCAGCTGTCAATCCTTTTTTTAGCTATTATTCATTTTTCAGCTGTCAATCCTGTTTTTAGCTATTATTCATTTTTCAGCTGTCAATCTAAGGTGGCATCACATACATTCATCAGTACAGGCGTAAAGCACCGACGTAACAGACGGTTGGAAACTTGACAAACCCACCCAGGATCCCGCAACTCTTCGTGGCACAAAACTCGACTTGCGCTGACCCGGGGAATCCCCTGGCACACTTCTCATCCGCCACCACAGCATTGTTTGCCTCACAATGCCTCGACCTTTTGCGGAATCCACTCCCGCACGTCCGTGAGCACTCCCCCCACAGTTGCCATGGAGACCAATCAACAAATGATTCAGAGTCAAAAGAATCGATCCAGTCTGGATGATGACGTTGCATTATTTTAGTCTGTCCTGTTCAGAGTTTCCCTAATGCAATGTAAAAATTAAAAAGTAACAATTTTAGAAAAAAAATTGGAAAAAATTAAGGTTTTTATAAATATAAATTGTTATAATAATAGTATAAACAACACATTACCATAGGCATTAGTGTTTTTTTTATATACCAAAATAAATTGGCATTAATTAATTTTCCACATTTTAAAATGTCTACCAGAATCCATTAATGAAACGTATAAATGCTACTCAGATGGTCCACCACGTTAAAAAGACCAGGTAAGATTGCGAGTACTTTAATTTTTGGTTCACTATTAGTTTTATGTAGTGTTGTGTGTTAAGAGTGTTATACAGTTGTCTAAACACTTTAAGACTGACCAGACTGGACACAGAAGGTGACTCCGCAAATCTCTGTTTGATACTTTTCACCAGGGTAGCAGCATGCCTGTCTGGAACAACAGAAAGCAAAAAAAAATCAATGGTATACTTGAATCGTTGCACATAGGTGACAAAAGAAAGCAAAACAACCTATGTAAAAAATGCTAGTTTTTAAAAAAACAGAAAATTAACACAACCACGTACCTGTGTCGGACCCCATCCCCACATGTAGCAGTGCATGAACTCCACGCCCCCCATGCCCCCGCCAAGCATGCCCCCATCTCACAACTCTTCACGTCAGCATAGTCGTCCCCACATCTTCGGAACCACACCTCATGCTCGCTGTCGTCAACGCACTGGCGTGTACGAACCCTCTCACCTCGGTCACATGACGCCGAACATTCCTGCCAGCTGCCCCACTCACCCCAGTGGTGCAGTTGGTCACCTGTAACCGACCAATTAACTTGGTGGGTCATTGCACCGCCTTTTGAAAGTGGACGCTAGCTACAGTTGGTTGTTAGCGGGAATTACCCAAACCCAATTTACGCCTCTTTCGTCTTTCATTGGATAAAAATGTATATCCTATCCATTAGGTTTGGAAAATTAGCATGTTTAAATAAATGCTAAAGTTTATGCACAATTCTTTGTTGTTCTGTTTTGTACAGGTATTTATAATATAACAAAAACAATTTCAACAATTATGACAAATTTTATATTGAGAATTGTCTATTTTTGATTTTGTGTGAGTACACACGATAAAAATTACTACTATACCAAATTTTCAGATGAGATTAGCTGGCAGTTTGTACTAGTTAGACAACCTATGCTCTGACGTTTAACCTTTAACACTATTATATCAGTTGGTTTACAGCTCTGCTAGGCCATCACGAGTGTTAAAACAGACTAATTTGTTTAACCTGGTTAACCCGGACGAATTTATCACACTCACGCTGAAGGTCTGAGTTGTTGGGACACTGGTAGAGTTGGTTGATTTTCGCGACATCCAAATCCGTCAACTTGGTTCGTTGAGCGACAACTGCGTATCCGCTGGTCTTGTCCACGATGGTTGGTTGCTGGTTGGATGAGAAGACGTATCCATCCAAGTGCATGATCGACGTTTTGTCATATTTACCGATCGTGGAACCTCTGCCACGCTTCTTGAAGTTAAAACGATTCTCTGAATGATTGCGAAATAGGAATTTGAACTGCAGTTTCGGTATATTCATTAGTATAACAGGGCTTACTTGGGCTAAGCACAATATTACACTAAATTATACAGAAAATATTGTTTAAGGGTGTGTATCAAGCTTTATAAAGATACAAATTAAGTTTTTTTGCTGTATTGACTCTCATGTCATTTGTTTAGGTAAGAAACTTGTTAAAATCATGTGTTAAAAATGTCCAAACACTTACCTGGATTCACATTATCGATGTTGATAGTCACATACTGATCACGGTCGTGTCGGGATTGTTCATGCCACATTCCTATCACGTGAAGCATCTGATGAACCAGCATCCCATGATCGCTGCACTTACCCTTCAACGAAACAACTTGTCGGCCTCCCACACGACCCACATTCGAACTGAAAATTTTATTTTTAATGTAAATTGGCGCGCTTCAATCATTTTGTCTTTTCAAATGTTATTAATAAGAAATTTTGATGCTTATATGTAAGCGAATCGGCGTGCTTCAATCATTTTGTCTTTTTGATGTTATTAATTATTAATTAGAAATTCGCTGCTAACATATGAGCGAAAAAAGGAGAAGTTTAGTATTGGAACCAAGCAGAACAAACTAAAATGTTTGAAATATTTTTGGATTATATTCATTTTTATTTTTTGTTAATTTGACATTTTTTACAACTGCAAGTTTTTCCACTTCATATCCACTGCCGTTTCTCAAAGACACAACATAAATATTGGCTGGGACTGGTTCAGAGCCCACCATCCTCCAGCTGACTATCCAACACGCGAATGTTATAGCTATCCAGTGATAATAAAAATTAAACAATCTCTAAAAATAAATTATCGACACGCAATAAAATTCTCTTACACACAGCTATGGCCTTGCTTTATAAACTCCACATAGTCAATCTCACTTGCTCTCCGATAAAAATCAACACATGTTTTCATTGATATTTCTTTTGATGCTGTGTTAATGGAGTCCAATGCCTTCATGTCTGCGGTCAAAACAATTCTACTAAGCAATGATCATAAAACTGGAGACCGGTTAAGCCTATTCCTCATCACAGAAGCAATCAGCTAACAAGCTACACTACTGGCATAGTACCTCAAAAACAAACTTTCTAACAAAAACGACTAATCATGCCTTAATCCCAAATTTGGTAACAGTAAGACAACGAAAGGCCTCATCTTATTGTGGATGAGGAAATCTTCCCTAAAACTGGCTTAACTTTGGTGTTTACAGCTACATCGGTTTTTATTAAATTTTTTCTTTCTTTTTAAATTTCATGTATGTTCTTTTCGGTTTGCAAAAAAAAACCCTTAAAACCTGGATGTAAGCTTTATCTACTGACCTCATGGAATTTAACACAAACAACAGGATATGATTAAAAAGAAACAACTAATCAAATCGAATTCGAACAATCTAATCAAATCGAATTCCAATCTTAGGGATTTTTTTAAACTTGCAGATACACTCCTACATTACACAACTAACCGACATTTGGAGCAATGATGTATGGTATCTTGTATCTTCCAAGTGCCTTGTACTGATCCCAAGTATTAAACATGGGGTGGGCTTCTTGCAGGAATGTGGAGTCTTCTTCAGTTATATATGTCTGCAGGGACAACACTTGATGAAAGTAAAATCTTATTGGTACTTTAGAACAGGGCTACACAAACTGGGGGTCACAATGAGTTTTAGGGGCTGCAAAAAGTACACATAAATTTCACACAAACTACTATAGTATAAATGAGAATGCGTGTAGAAGCACACAGCGGGGAATGAAAGCCTTATTGTACCGCATGGCATAACTAAATGCACAGCGTCATATTAATCATGTGACCAAAACAATGCATTTTTATTGTGATGTTTAAATAGCCAATTATATGTGTGTGTCACATGCGTGCACAGTTTGTTTTTAACAAAGTGCAAAGTGTTATAGCCAAAACAAATGTAAATAAATAACGGAAATTGAACCAATTACAGATCCAGAACTGAATAGCAGAAATGGAGAACACTGAGTTCATAACATGCAATCCAATTGGACTCACAGATAATACAGACTGGACATCAATAGAACTAAACGCGACATCAGATTCCAACACTCCTTGCAATGCACAGTCACAACTGACCGCACAATTGAAATCATCTTGTTTGTAGCCGAGCACGCAACCGTCGGAGCACTGACCGACATCAAAAGTGCACGTGCGACCCGATGATGACCCTGGCGTGAAAATAATATTGAATAGAAATTGAAAAGAAAACATTTTTTTAATCTTATTAGGATATATGGAACATAAATTACAGCTGAAATTTGTTTATATTATGTCTGCTGTTTCGCTCTGTCGGTAAAAGTGTCAAACGTCAGTCGCAAGGTAATGGAATCGACACTGCTAAATACTCAATTGGTTACACCTCTGTGTAAAGCTTTTTTTTTCAGCAATCAACAATGTTTAACAATCGCATGTACAAATGCTTTGATATTGTAACCTTCCAGGTGCAGGTGCAACACGCTACCTCAAGCAATCAGCTGGTCAAGTATTTTTATACAGATCATTCATTATCTTGATAGAAAACACAAAATATGATGTCATAATACTTACGCTCACAAAGCAAAGTTTGATATTCGGAAACAGCGCTGGTAGTACATAGATCTACATTGGTCAGGAGTGGCAGTACTAGAGTAGAATAAAAGTTATCAATATGGTTAAAATGCAGCTTTAGCAAATTAAAGAGATCTAGGTTACTTTATTTTTCTTAATTTATGTTGAGATGTTTTAAAAAATAATTTACTTCACTTTCAATTTTAACATTGTGAGATAACATAACTGATCACTAAATTTTAATTATTGAGATATACATAATGACAGTTGTTGTTTTGTAGATTTTGTTAGTTCTGACCAAATGGTTGGCAATTAAGTACCGGTACGTCTTTCAATCGATGGTTTGCAGACACTGTTCCAAATAGGTCGCTAGCTTGTTGGTTGTGTCCTTGGGCACACTTAGCCGAAATTGTCTAAACCCAGTTGATGGGTTCTACTAATATGAAGGAACATCTCAATCATACAACACCCCAGTGCAATAGCTGCGGTAACCCAACAATGTGCAAGAGGTAATCTAATGATTGTCGGTGCAATACTTAATGTGTTTTCCAATTAATGGGGATAAACATGAACATCATGTGTTCTAACCAACGCTTGGTTTATGGCAGCATAATCAGTGTCAAAATCTGACCAAATTACCCATGAAAGTAATTGAACTTACCAAACAAAATCCCAACTGCAGTCAAACCACCCAACAAAAAAACAATGGATGTAAAAATAATGATCCAACGAAGACGGTTGTTAGTTTTCTTACTGACTTGCTTCGATTTGACTATGATAAAGATTATGAAATGAGTTAGTTCATAATATTTGCTTAGTTTATAAGATTTAAATAAAATATTTTGCTTAGTTCATAAGGATTGCAATGTAGGATTTAAGATAATAGAGGGTTTTCGAAACCCACCACTGTATCAAGCAAACACATGCTATTCACGTCTTTTATGTATTACTGGTTTGCCAATTGCCAGTGACATTTCCCAAGGGTGCCGTAAGATGTTGCAATACTTTGAGCCACTAATGTTTAATCGTCTAGTTTTTATAGTGTGTAGCATAAAATATCCTAAAAAGGTTAAGTATCAATGAACTGGATTATGTGACAGCACACAACACAAGTTAAATGCATAATAGACAAGGAAAAAGCATATTTGAATACCTTCTTTTCCTGTTGTTGCAAGTGATTGTCTTCGTCTATCATGTGAGCTCCGTCTTTTCACATGTTGTTTAACTAGTTTTTGATTTGAAGTTTGTTTTGAAATGGATGTGCGGTGCTTTTTTGGCTGCCCTGATCCAGATGGATAGATTGCTTTGTGGGTGACAGGTTCCATAGGATAAAACACCAGATACAAAAATTATGTTAAACTTTAATAGAAACCTGTTGGAATTAGGATTATCATTGTATCCCAGTTAATAGGAAGAACGCATGGGGCGTTAGCACACTAGTAATCGGCAGATTACTGTTCGCTTACTAGACCTGTTGCAGTAAATTGTGTATACACCAGTATGGAAAGTACGGCAGCTGCACACTCGAGTTTTTTTTCCTGCGTCTTTGCACACTTTGGTAATTTTTACACACGCTCGCGAGCTGGCGTACAGGTGATTGTTTCTTTATACTGAGTGTACGCTCGGGAGCCAGCTTATATGAGAAACAAATTAACGGTGCGCCTGCTGTGTGTTGACCCGTACGTTTTAAACATAAACATCGTATAATTTTGAACAAACA
>CH002402.1:1106703-1122723 GCA_000149265.1 Ciona savignyi
AGGGAGATTATGTGCACACTTGAAGTTGTGCACTCTTGGACGGTTTGCACACTGCACACTTAAATATTTGGCGCGAGCACACTCGAGATATCGGCGAAAATTGACGTACTTTCCATACGGGTGACAGTATACATAAGACGTTCTTTCAATTTTGGTAAACCCAATATATTTAATGGGTTCGGCCCCGTTCGGGCTATATTCGTTTCTTGCTTAAAAACACCGCTGACCATCTAGCGACCAGTTTCGAACCTGCAGCCCTTTGGCAGTACCGGTACTAATCCACCAAGCTAATTTGCCAGATGGTAATGAGATGCCTATTGATTTATACCGCTATTAAGTACAATTATATTAGATTAAATAAATGTCGCTGGCATTTGAAATTTCTGACTGCATAACCACGATTTAACAAGTACAAAAAAACTAACATTATGAATGGTAAATCCCCTCCGTAAAATTAGTTTCCCGCCATGTATTCCCCTTTAAAAGGAATAACACATTTTTATTCAAGGGGTGGATTTCTTTACAGGTTTAGCAGAGTGGGTAAAATTTGAATTATTTTGCTAACTCCTTGTGCTGCAAGCTAATAATTCTACATTCTGGCAGCTATTTAACCTTACTTAGGTGACCTTGAATCCGTTAAATCAAATTCTACATTCGCAACAATATCTAATCTAGAGGCTTCATCACACTTATACGACCACGTAGGGGTTAACACACGGGCAATCATCAGATCACCTCGCGCCCACCGTCGGGTTAACGGAGCTATTGCATTGGGTTGTGTATAATACACACGTTCCTTCAATTTGGTAGAACCCATTAATCCGCTGGGTTTAAGCAATGTCCGTTAAGTGCCTTGCCCAAGGACACATAATCTGCAACCTTTATGTTGAAGGGCGTCGCACTAAACCACCAGACTAACCGGTCGGATATATGCTCCTGTACGGTTGTGTGGCGGTATAGTTAACATATTAAATAGGATAATCGTGTTTAAACTTGAAAGTAGGATAAATTTAAGTATGAATATATCACTACAGTTTTTTTTCAAATTTACTTTGGCCTGTGTATCGTCCGCATAGTGCCTTGCGAATGGCACAACCAACAGTCATGGTCGGTTTTCGTTTCAATCATCTTTTCGCCTAACTACAGACCGCTGACGCTCTTACCAAATGAGCTAACTGGCCGGAATAGCACATCAACAGATGATTGTCAATATAAAAGAAAGCGAAATCGCTATTAAACAGTTGCGATGGAGTCGGGCCACATGGTTTTACTAACTTTTTGATCGACGCTGATTTTTTTAACTCTTATTCGTACATCATGTCGTGATATCATTGTTATTTTGTGACTTGTTTACATGAGCTTTCATATAAAAGGTCTCACTTTAAAAATATACTTTTTGTATTTTATGTACAAAATCTACACCTGTAAACGACAAAAAAGAAAAAGATTCCGTCATATTTATAATGTTATCAACAAATATAGTTGGGTATTCGTGAGAAAATCGGTTTATTTAACGCGAACCAAATTAGTCAATTCACGGATAAGTGGGAGCTTCCGGCTTTTATAAATGACTTCCGTAAATCGCTGAGTATGAAACCAGGATCCATATAGGCTCACGCATTTATTGTTGTTTCGTACGTGACAAAGTGCAGACGCAGTATATACAGAACAATACATAAAATGAATATCAGGGCGTTTATCGTATTGGTGATGGTTCTTATTCTTGTCATTGAAGGCGACGCTTGGCGAAGGTAACGAATATGATTTCTCATATCTGTTTTTTTTTTATGTTTAAAACATCTGTAAAATCTTACCTAAAAAAAGAAATAATAGCTGTAGGTTTACATTTAGATGATATAAAAGTTAGACAAAATTAGATTTTATGTTGTTTTTGTCATGACTTTTGAATGGTTTTACTCCTGTTTTTGTAATGGCCCTAAAATGGCATGATGTCGTTTTCAACCAACTACCCAAGGTCAAACATAATATCGTACGAACATTCGCAGAAGGCGACGGCGTCGTCGTCGAGCGTGTACCCCGGTGAACTGCACATGGAGACTTGGGAGCTGCAGCACAACCTGTGGACCTGGAACAAAAACTTACGTGAGGACGGGCTCAAACTCTTGTGGGGGATCTTGCACACAACCCGCCGCTGTAGCTTGCAATTTGCGAGCCTGTCCAAGTAGGTGATATGAACAGTATTTTTTATACCATCAATTTTAATAGTTTATTTTTCCCCATAAATTTTGG
Organism: Ciona savignyi; assembly: GCA_000149265.1. Taxonomy (NCBI): domain Eukaryota; kingdom Metazoa; phylum Chordata; class Ascidiacea; order Phlebobranchia; family Cionidae; genus Ciona; species Ciona savignyi. The sequence goes on from CH002402.1 coordinate 1,108,954, forward strand.
TAAAAAAACGTTATGCCCGTTTTAGAATACTTATTAAAGTACAACCTCAGTTTCCAATTAAGTTTTGTAGTTTGCTCTATGTGATTGAGACATACCTTCGATTTGGTAAGATCCATAAATTCATTGAGTTTAGGCGATATTCGCCAACTCCCCTACCCAAAGACCGAATAACTTTAACTAGGTCCATTTTTAGCCAGGATTTAGCTATCCATTTTAAGTGTTGAGTAGACGTAGACACATTATTATGGTTTTAGTTAACTGCGTGGTATCGACTTGGGCAAGTTGGGCGACTTGCAGCCAGACATGTGGAGGGGGAACTCAGACTCGATCACGATCAGTTACGACACATCCGCACCATGGTGGAACCCTCTGTCCCACTTTATCGGTTAGTAGACTTTAGTTTCTCCTGATATAAGCGTTTTAAACTGTTTTAACCTAGCTTTATGGTCTCTTTATGGAATGGTAAACAGAATGCGATAGAATGCTCTAGAAGTCTAGAAGCTATTTGACTGCTCTTTATATTCATAGCTTTGTTAAGACAATAAATAAACTGGGTTTGAGCAGCCCGGCAAATTCCATGGCTGTGTACACTGATATTAAATGCAAATGTAACACTGGACTTATCAGATTATAAAAAAATGTATGAAATAAAAAACATATCAGATTATAAAAAAATGTATGAAATATCCCACCACTCCACGAATTAACTGCTGGATCAATATCACGTAGGAGTCGAGAGCTTGCAGCCAGACCTGCTTGAACGGGGGGAATTTCACCGGAACCTTATGTTCCTGTGCGGCTGGATACTCAGGAAGCTGCTGCCAAAACAAAGCAGGTATCGTGACTGTGAGAGCAATTTAGACTGCCTTTGCCTCTCTGTAAAATTGTGTCAGGCGGCAGGTCGGCTAGCTAAATAGACCAAGCATAACTTTACTTTCACAAACAATCATTTTGCTCATTCCCTTTTTGCTTAATAATTTTACTCTTTTTACCGCAAAACGATGAAAAATAAAAACGAAGCTAAATTACATAAATTTGCTTTTATATTTTTCTTAATTTTTCACTTCATAACTACATGTTACATCATAGTTCATTGTGCCTTGTCCGCTTGGTCGTCGTGGAGCAATTGTTCGAAAACTTGTGGTCCCGGAGGTGTGAGTGTACGAACAAGAACGGTTACTACGCATGCGCAACACGGGGGAAGAAATTGTTCAAACCTGCTCCAGGTAAGTTTTTTGTGTGTGGTAGAATATTGAACTTATTTTTTTAGAAAACTCGCAAAGATCCGCCTCACGGTGTCAATTATTTCCTATTACTTCGATTTGTTAAGAATTATTTGGACTAAATAACATCTTTAAAGTGTTTATTACACAAGCGGGTGACAAAACACCATGCCTAATAACTTTTATTAACGGCTGAAGTTTTGAACCCATGATGGGTTTGTATAGAGTTGATATATGTATCAGTAGCGTTAGCCATTTGGCTCCACCTCCGTTGAACATCTTTTTACCGAGCCAAGTTTTAAACAAATAATAAGCTTGTCCCTAGTACCGTTTTTGTTTGTATCAAAGGGCGGTATATGTATCGGTCGTGTTAACAGTTAATTTTTGGCCACCCGATCGTTGAACAGATTATCAATATCTCAGTGCGCTTAGTGACACACCAAGCGGCCACTGGAAAATGCAAATAACAACCAAACAAAATGATTATCTAAAATTTACCCAATACCTGCATGAGAATGATTTGTTCAACAAAACTTATCGACACAATCCTTTAACATCTAAAATTCCAACCACAGGAATCTAAATCTTGCAACGAGATATGCCTGAACGGAGGAGGCCTAATAACAACAAATAATAACACACGACTGTGTCATTGTACCGGAGGACATAGTGGCCGTTGCTGTGAAATTAAACCTTTACCAGGTATGCAATGATTACACCGCTAACGTGTTATTCATGTTACGATTATGGCAATTTTTGACCGAAATAGAATACGAAATGCCCTTGTTAGTCGTTTATGTACAATAGTCCATAATAAATGTTGTCTTAACCATATGCTAATTGGGCAGACACACAACTTTTCTGGGTTTTGTGGGTCTGACCATTAACAATTGTATAATACATGCTAGTTGATTCGGTAGCCATAACGTGTCCACGTGTTTTTCTGAAGTTTTAATACATAAGGACCAATCATGCTGGCACTTTTTTTACATTTTAGCAGCCAAATTAAAACCATGTAACATTATTAGTGCACTGTGCGGTGTCCGCTTGGTCTAGTTGGTCGAATTGCACGAAGACATGCGGAGGTGGTACACACAATCGTACCAGATCTATTACCACACAACCAAGATATAACGGGACAGCATGCCCTATGTTGCAGGTTGAAACTGTTTTATTTATTGATCCTGGTTTTCTGAAGGATCACCAATTTAAACAACATGTTCTATCTGAATGCTAAATTACTCGTAATTTCTTGTTTATAGTAAAAATATTAGTCAGTTGCTCGTCTGGGGGTAGTTTCTGGTACAAGAAACGAAATATATAAAGCCCAATTATACATTGCTTCACATCAGTATAGACAAGACATTATATTTAAATAAAAACACTGAATATTTTTTTCACTTTCATTGCCCTCCAGGAATCGAAAGCTTGCAACCAAATCTGTTTAAACGGTGGAAATTTCACAGGAAACAGATGTTTATGCGTCGGCGGGCACACAGGAAACTGTTGCGCTGTGAAACCGACGCCAGGTATGACGAAACTATGACGTAAACTAAGTTTAGTATAAACTTTAAAGTATTTTAAAAAAAAGATATCACAGGTCATGCTTATTTCCGTAAATGGTAAACGCAAGGGCGTTATAACACGGTAAATCGTCAGATTATCTCGCGACCTTAGTCGTAAGCTATTGAAGTGTGTTCTATATGCCTGATTTTTTTAGCACACACTAATATTTGTCTGGGTCCGAGCAATGTCAGATGAGTACCTCAACCGACTAGCTAGCAACCGACCGACTACCTCCACCGACTATAGCTGGAGACCAGTTTAGAACCTGCAACCTTTAAGCGACTCGTCAGTATAATATTTTTGCATGTTTACAGTTAGGTTATCGGGGAAAATATTTTGTTTTAAATAAAACTTGCACATGTATTTCATATACACATCTGTCATTTATTTCCTTTGACATCACATACCAGTTCACTGTGTTATGACTGCTTGGTCGTCGTGGAGCAATTGTTCGAAAACCTGTGGACCCGGCGGTGTGAGCACACGAACGAGATCGGTTACTACGCATGCGCAGTACGGTGGGAGAAAGTGCTCAAACAAAACCACGGTTGGTTGGTGTTAATTGAAAAGGTGTTAATTGAAAATATACCTCCTGTTGGGAGGTAAATGGCATCCTAATTAATAAAAAAAACATTAGCTTTTTTAATTAACTTTTATTATTTTAAAAAAAACATTAACTTTTTGTTTATTAGAATGTTTATTGTTCCATTTTCCAACAAACATTAAAAGTTCTAAAACATTAACTTTGGTACAGAATATATAATGTCGTGTTTTCGTTAAAAAATATATATATATAATTGCAACATAAGTCTGTTCAGTTCACTAAAAGATATCGTAGACTGTAGAGAAATTCGTTTGGAATGATTTTTCCTAGTGATTATGTTTAATCTGAGAAAAATAGTTTTTGATTGGTGAAGCAAAGAAGAATCTCACTAAAATCGCGTCATTAACGTAAAATAAGCAACTAAATGATGGAATATTACTCCACCTGTGTCCATTCTCCAGGAATCAAAAGCATGTAACAGGATTTGTTACAACGGGGGCAACTTCTCGTCCATTCAAACCGGGAACATGATTGGGCACGCTTGCCTTTGCAACGGGAAGTTCTATGGCCGATGTTGCGAGAAACCAGCCCTTGTGCTCAACGTCAACATCTACATGTACTCGTGAGTGTGTTGTCTGAATGAGAATCATTATATTTATAAGTTACTGATGTACGAGACTGACATTGGACATAACTACGTGTCTGCAACCTGCTTACTGGGGCTATTGCAGTGCGTTGTTTACAGAGAGGCAATTTTCTCAGTTTTAGTTCAACCAATTGATCTTTTGTTGTTGTCAGTTTAGGAAATTGGCAGGCTGAAATATTTTTTAACCCACGGAAAGGCAATACAAAATGTTACTAAAGAAACCGCAGCGTAAGATACGATTGGTTTCTTTGAAATTAATTCTGACTGAAATCTCATATAACCAAAGTGCACCCTTACTGCACACTTCCAGTTTAAACAGTTGCTCGATTGCACACCCGCATTAATACATTTACTGCGTTAGACCTTCATCTGGGTCAAGTATAATATAAAACCTAATGTTCTACATTTTATTGCGTTCATTCTATTCACTTAGTAATTGGACTGGTTAGTCGGTAGACTATTGCGTCGACTTTTAACCGAAAGGTTGTAGATTTAAAAATGCTCACTAGCTAGGTTCTGTCATTGGGCAAGGAACTTAATAAACATTGCCTAAACCCAGCAGATTAATGGGTTCTACTAAATTAAAGGAACGGGTGAATCATACTCAACACACTGCAATGACTATGGTAATCCGACGACGGGCGCGAGGTGATATGACTATTGCCCGTGTGTTAACACCCTTGGTTTTTCCATTCACGGGGATAAAAGTGAATATCTTATCCTATCTTACTTAGATTTCTTTACCAAAGATTCAGATGCCTGTATGCTAAATAATTGTACTTGTCTCGTAGAATAACTGAATGCATTGTCTGGGAGCCCGCTCCGGTGATCCAAAGATCTTGCGGGGAGAATGGGGCATTAGGAGGAGAAACGGGGGACACAGAAGGTGGAAACACATCGGATGAAATTCAGCAACTTTACGACGAGTTACTTGAAGAAAATGAATTGAATGATCTGTTGTAAAGGCGAAGCTTCTGTCCACCTGGTTAACAGGAAAATATTGCCAAATAAGATTTTAAATCGCAGATTGAATAAATACTGTCAGAACGTGCCATGTAATAGCGGCCCGATTGTATTGCAGGAAAGACTGACAATCGCTAGGTATCACATTGAGCTAGTGAATAATATTATATTCCTATAGGTAGAAAATTCATTAGTTGATAACACTAAACATGCAGTCTGCTGTTTCAGCAAATATGGTTTCATAGTTTTAGTTAAAAACGAATGGAAATGGCCTTTTGTGTAATGTATTTTTAGAGGGGTATCTGAATATTTCAAGAAATCCCATATCTTGAACCATTTAGACGTCAGAAAATCAGCCAATCAAATAATCAAACAAACAGGGTAATATTGGAAAATCCTTGGGCAAGGCACTTTACGGATATTGCTTGAAGCGAGTGGATTGATGGGTTCCACCAAGTTAAAGGAACGCCTGAATCATACACAACACACAGTGCGAGGCAATCTAACGATTAACAGTGTTTTGACGCTTCTTGCATTTTCCCGTTTATAGGTATAAACATAACTATCCTATCCATACCTATCCATAATTGTCACAGGAAGTAATTAATTAACTTTAAACTACGCCGTGCTTTGTTGTTGCCATCTTTAAAAATGAAAACACATTTGTTGTCTGTGCGTGGCAATTCCAGCTACTTCCTTATTGTGTGGCACACAACATACTTTTCAGAATACAACCTATATTAGCTTGGCGGGTAACGCGAACAGTGCTTGATTAAGTGGAAACGCTAGGGATGTTTCTTATAGGAAATCCTTGCTTTTTCAACTAGCGGTATTCAATCTGAAACCACCACTTAAGACGATGATAAAAATATTTACCGCCCATGGTTGGCATGAACCAGCTTTACCTTAGCTGGGTACTTCAGTGGTAGAATTTGTGCGGTGTGACGCAGCGTGTAAGCGTATCAAAGCCGCTTTTTGCCTAAAATCAGCACCCGCACTGTAGTTTGAGTTTACGTCGACAACATATTCTAAATTAATAGCTTATGCGATATATACACGGACTTATTTTGCAGAATTAGATGTTTCGGAAATGTTCGTTTTAAACTGGATTATTGCTTTGTTCTGCCATTTGTTAATTGCCGAGTCTTGTGAAGTCTCTCAAGGTAGCAAGCATTCTGTTTTATTTATTTTAAAGATATTTTGTGTTGCTGATGTTCAATAAAGAATATGTTTCTGTTTACCAAATCCTTGTTTGAACTAAGCAATACTGTAGCAGGCGCGAAACGTAACGATACACCACTAGTGCATTGACGCGTAATAATTTCCTATAATTAAAGCTAGTTTGTAACATTATGATTTTGTAAAGGGCGCAGACAGGCAATGCATGTTAGCTTGAGTGTATTTTAACCGGTGTAATTAGAAACAGATATGACCTAAACCAGAGTAAATTGGTTGTACACAATCCGGTTAAGTGTTTAGAATCGTACAGCTAAGTTGCAAGTTGCAACGCGTTAAAGTGGCATGGTTGAAAGGTGATTGGACAACACCGTTTGCCATTCGTTTTTGTCCGTATACAAGACATTACTTTAATATTATTCGAAACTAGTGTCTTAATATATTGTACAAAAGATTATAGAATGTTCTTAATTGTTTACATCACGGCAATAAATTCGGTAACCCGGGATAGACATTATTACGTTTTTTTTATTTTTAACGCTCATACGTATTTACATTTGACCCAATTCAGACCTATTTTGACACAGCACTTTTAGCCACACATAGTAGATGTGTTTAGGATACTGACGGTTACAAAGCTCTATTATTTTTCAGCTGAGTGGAGCCCGTTCGAACTCAAAGTTACCACAATCAATTATGTCCAGCACTTGTCATGGAAAGCGATTAAGGAATGTGGTGTAACTGAAGGATACGCACCAGCCTACAACTTCACTGTGTATAAATTACACATCGATATATCGTATGAGTGCAGGTGTGTTAAGTGTTATATCGCCTAGCAAGACTAAATATTTAAATAGTTCTAATTTGGACACACTCTATGCGCAACCGACAGCTTATATTTGTGTGTTTACCGCAGTGGTAAAAGGTGCGGTAAAATAACTATAGAGTGTCAACCACGTGTGATTCAACACTATGTTTAAAACCGCTGTTGAATTGTACGCTATATTGTTCTGCATGTATAGAAACGATCGGGTTCCCTTGCTACCTCATCATCCTTGGAATATTTTATACAAATTGCATTTACATTTTTCCGATAGCGGGGATTTCCCTTTATGGGTAGCCCGTTAAGTTTTCTAAAAATTTCAAAATTATTTGATAGCGCATTTTACACTATGACCTGGAGATAGAACATGCCTCTCACCAGCGTTGCGCAAAAAAAAACGACGGGAACCCATAATTAGAAACTGTGTGATAAGCTAAATAATCTGACTTCTTCACTAAGTTTTTTGGCGATAAGTCGCCACAAATCAGTGGATTAAAGGGTTGAATCAAAACACACTAGCAACGGTTAAATTGCATAACATCTTACGCAAAAGTTTCGTGAGGCCGACGATTCAAACTAATTACACTAATACGGTGACATGCTGCAGCTCGATTCTGTTTTACATAAAATTTCCTTTTAAATCTGCCAGGGATTGTCCTTCCATGCAAAGATGGTCAGTGGTGCAAGGGTGTGAACACGTGCGTTCGTTGGGATGCATAGTCCAGGAGCGCTTGGATTTTAACACAGATTACACACTCTGGGTAACGTCTCGAGGGGAAAACACCAGTGTCAGAAGAGAGGAAATAGACACGAAGCAACTTCTAGATTTTATTCCATTCGAAGGTACGTGGTCTACTGATGATATAAACATATAGCCTATCGTAAGTATCCAGTCTATTAAATGACTTATTTTGGAAATTGACAGAATATAAATATAAATGATTTTGCTTATGATTCCGGGTCAAATATTAAAAACAGCTATAAATGTGGCATCGTAATACACTTTCTCTGCAGTACCTTGAGTTATAAGTTTTAAAAATAGCTACAAACTTTTCGTTGATTAAAAATAAATTGTGCATTTTTTTATTCAGATAAAATTAATATTCTGGCCTTAGGTTTTTAATAAGAGCAAGGTACAACTGCATGAATTATGATGAGAAGGTTATTTTTGATTTAGCGATGAAGAGATGTGAGTTCTGATTAATTAAAATTTAAATACCGGATCATCTCTATTTGAGAGCCACGGTGCTATATTGTTTAACCCTTTACCTTTAGTGGCGATCTATATAAGGGTGGCGCTCAGATTTTTGGAAAAATTAAATTTATTTAACGAAAAGTAAACATGTAAGACAATTAACATCTAAAGAACAAGAAAAAAACATCAAACGTAAAACAGTTACTGTTAAATGATAAGGAACATGATGTAGGAAACCTGTGATTACTAATTAACATGAATGTCAAAGTGGCGTTCAAATAGAGGGCGGTGCTCTCTTTTTTTAACCCTTCCTGTGTGCTGTTATATTATTGGTGGCGCTCAAATAGAGATTTTACGATAATATAAATAAAAACGTGTAAAAACGTTCCGAATTTGCTTATGGGTTACTCTAACATTAATTCTCCTGCTCAGCTATGCCGCTACCAGCAGTGAAAGTAAATAATATAGAATTGCCAATACACATGGGCTAATAGACAACTTAAGTCGCATTTTTTTAAAGTGTTTTTTTTCTTCTAGGAAATCTTACTTTCACTGCTCCCGAAGTGAAAATACAACGAGAATCAAACAAGATCCATCTTTCGTGTGTGCTTCCCACTCTACCATGGTCGAGCAACTATTCAATCGCTCAATTTGGTGTTGATGAAAACATTGACCAACTATATTACATAGAATATTACGGGTATAAGAAACTGGACGACAATGTTACAAAAACGGTAAAAACAATTACTTATTATAGAGTATTACATACTGATCCAGCCACCCTAATTAATTTATCTTTGGGATAACAACTGTATATACGTATTTTTACGGGACTTGGTTTCGAGCCTGCGATGCTGTCGTCATTAGGTTCGTTTTTACTATTTAGTTTGGTAGATTAATTGTTAGCGTTAACCGTCCGGGCAACCACCGATTAATATTTATGTGCGTATAATAAAAATCCATGGATATTACTATCGCAACTGTAAACAGTAGTAAGCGGTAGTTGATGTAGTATAGTAATGTCGAAGTAAACATAACAAACGTTCGTTAATAGTTCTAGGTAAATCGAGGGCACATTTGAATTGCCCATACCATGCATACACCATGTGAGAAATGTTTTACGCCATATGCTGTGTAAAGTTGTTTACTATAGGCATCATTACCATAATCGTTATGTATATAATGGTAGCAGTGGTTCTCGATATTTTGACCTCGTGGCGCACCCGAGGCCAATTAAGAAACGAACGGGCGCACTTTGCACCGGGAGTCAAAACAATATGCTAAATACTCAAACAATTTAAGAAAAAATATTAAAAATTAAAGTTTTAATTTTAATTATTTTGTCAACAAATTTTCCGAATAACGAAATTACGGTATCTAATGTTACAATGGACACTCTGTCGTAAATTTGGGAAATGCAAGTGTGGCGCACCTAGCTAAACCTTGTGGGGCACCATTTGAGAAACACTGGTCTATAGATTGTGTAATCTAATCCTTTAATGTTACACTTTTTTGATCAGGTTTTCGATAACCTGTAGTACCTTACTATGTTCTGTATCAAATGCTTGAAAGTAAATATAAAAAAACATTCAACACAACTTATTCAAATCATTCTACCCCTTTTCTAGCGGTTTTAAGCGAGAAAGATAATAATAATAGGTATAATTTTATAACCGTTAATTACGAGGCCACATCACGGTAACTAACACACAAAAGGAAATGCACAAAGATAAGGCATTGACACTTATAACCATAAGTGCTACGGTATAGAATGGTTTATAGATTGTTTAATTCACATTAATGTTACACATTTAGATACAATATTGTGCATGCACTTTTGAAGTCCCGCAATTTTCTACAGTTATACTCAATTGACATGAGAACCCGTTTTTGTGTTTGTTTTTCAGAACAGGATAATTAGGACACAAATTTGTAAAACCATTTCTTAAACATTAATCTAATGTTACTCAATCAGAATAAACTCGTTATTTGAAAGGTTTGTAGGGAAAATGGACGTTAAAGAGGATTCGACATATTTTAAACAGAAGTGTGTTGAGTAGACGATGCAATTGAAAGTAATATGATAATTTTACACATCTAAACTTAAGGTATTTCCCAGGTTTCAATCCAGCACAAAAAAGTCGAGGTTACAAGTTCTAATATAACTATCGTTACGTCATTGTCTGAGAATATGATCATATGTGTGAGGGTTCAACTATGGTATGAGGAGTTTGCGGAAAACATTAAAAGCCCATTTACAAAGGTTTGTTAAATTATGATTAATTTTTGTAGGACTAAGTACTGTTGAGTCGGTGAAAAATACGATTTTTGTAGAAAGTTTCTTGAGGCATTGGTACAATTTTCATTTATAGCCATCAATACCACAATACAGTGATGATTTGCTTTGAATAAAATTCAATCATATTTATGTATATTATAAACTGCGGTGGGATTTAAAACGCAAGTGCTACGCTCTTGGAAGTGGTATCGACGAGCAGTGTCAAGGGTTAGCTCTATTTTATCGATATTTTGCCGTACAAAACACATAGTTCCAATACACAGTTTGTGTCCTTTTTGTTTTGGGAGGTTTCGTTGTTACAGGGCCAACGGGCGAGTAAGAATTCACTCGGAAGTTATAGCTTAAGCGAGTAAACATCTGGCATTATGATGCTACTGTAAGTATTATAGACTCCAGCATTCGGACGCGCCATGTGCATAATAAAAACGGTCGCAATGATGAGGCTTTGGTTTTTTATTCCCCTATACGCCAGTTAAATACAAAACTTTTTTTTTTGCAAAAGTAAATTCCTGTTGTTACTGTCTGTCAATGTACATTCACATTTATCCAGAAACAGAATTTAAACATGCACACAACGATTCTAATACATTCAAAGGTATGATTTCGAACTGCGTTTTTAACTATTACAAGTTTAGGAAAAAACGTATATAGATTGTACATCTAATGTGCGAGATCATATTACGACTTCCATCTTACTTGCGCCTGTGGTTAGCCGAAAAGTGTGATAAGATATCTTAAAGGGGAACTGAAGTAAATTTTAAGAATATCTTAATAAATGGAAAAATATACGCTGATTTCAAAAATCAAATCAGTTTCTTCCAATATTTTTTTGTTAAAGAGTTATGAGCAAATATGAATTTCATTTTATGTTAGGGGATTTCCCGTATTACGTCATTGACGTTGTTGAGATTTCGTGCCTATATGCATTGTATACAATCATGTGCCAGTTTAGAGGGTGAATTAGTAACAGAAGCGCTTGCAGGAGCGGTGTATTTTCGTTTTTTTATGAAGACTTAGCATAACACTTTTCATATATCTTTACTGAACCAATGTCCATGGTGACAGCTTACTTTAAGCGCGGTCATTAAGGCTTGCACGGTCTTTGACTTAAGCTGAAAGCTGAGGTATACAGGTCTCGTATTTAAATGACTTTAGAATAATAAGTCTTAGTAATTTATATCATAAATCATAAAAGTGAAGACAGAACAAGAAAACTAGAACAGAATGCATTAAACTGTAACTGCCAGCAATTTATAGAAATAAACCAGCCATCAAGCAAAGGCTAGACTATGCGGTGGGAAAAGCCTATTTCTTTCATGATTGACTTTGGCTTTTCAATATATAGCCATAATCTGCAACGTATGACTAGCAATGTTATTATCAACCCCTAGGCCACAAACTGAGAGTGTGAGAGATTTGGTATATGCATAGAAGTTTTAACAAATTTCTTTTGTTTACTTCATTTCTAGAGTAAATTTAAGTTAATGTTAAACCACTAAAATGGATGACAGTTTTCAGCATTCTGGCATGGATTAAAGAAGTTTTATTGTACACAATAAAACAACACAAATTCAGTCATATGCGTTTGAACCAAGGAAAACGTCTGAAAGTATCTCTGAAGATGCAAGCCCCATAGAAGAAAATGTTTATTTAGAAACATTACCTATTGACATGACTTGGTGCCGTTGCAAAAACTGTATTCTTATGGACACACCGCAAGAATGTTTATGCTGCATGAATGTACATGCATTTGTGCACAAAATAACGCCAGACTGGACCTGCATTACTAAAAGCCCTTATTTTTTAATTATCTGCTTGGATAAAGAAGTTTTTGAAGTTGCACTTGATGTACTGGGTTGATTACTATGTTTAAAATGATAATCAGAAAAATTAAAAATTGTTGGAACTGTATTTTTCACCATCATCTTGGCCACTCCATTTGAGTTTTCATCATCTTGGCCACTCCATTGGAGTCAAATACAATTTTACTATGATAATCCTTGTCACAAATATGTGCACTACACACTGCGGTTCTTTTTCCAGGTAGTTTAGAACGCTTGCATTGTTGTATCCATTGCTTTATCCGTTTTTTGTCGTTGTGAGGAAATCGATGAAAGAGCACAGGTGGATTGGAATTTCGTGTGCTGTAATAGGAATTTGTACATCCCGGAGCAAAACAATATGCTCCAATCACTCTTCCTTCCTTTTCAGTGGCTTAACTTTAGGCATTTTACAATATCTAATAAAAAGAACTAAATTGGAAAAGTGGTATATTCTTATTAACTTATTTGGGTAGTTAAGTAGAGATCTATTATATATATTTTTCACTTACGTATCTGAGTGCTTGCTGTGTACCTTACTTATTGTCGGACTACACATCAGCTACTGTGGATTAACTGGTTTATGCAATAAGTGGTATTCTCAACCAGTAGGCTAATGCTCAGTTTCAATAACAGCAGACATTAAATGCACCACATACACAACAGCAAAACATTATACAAACAGCCAAGGTAAACCATGAAAGAAATAGGCTTTTCCCACCGCATAGTCTAGCCTTTGCTTGATGGCTGGTTTATTTCTATAAATTGCTGGCAGTTACAGTTTAATGCATTCTGTTCTAGTTTTCTTGTTCTGTCTTCACTTTTATGATTTATGATATAAATTGCTAAGACTTATTATTCTAAAGTCATTTAAATACGAGACCTGTATACCTCAGCTTTCAGCTTAGGTCCAGCACCGTGCAGGCCTTAATGACCGCGCTTAAAGTAAGCTGTCACCATGGACATTGGTTCAGTAAGGCTATATGAAAAGTGGTATGCTAAGTCTTCATAAAAAAAACGAAAATACAACGCTCCTGCAGGCGCTTCTGTTACTAATTCACCTCTAAACTGGCACATGATTGTATACAATGCATATAGGCACGAAATCTCAACAACGTCAATGACGTAATACGGGAAATCCCCTAACATAAAATGAAATGCATATTTGCTCATAACTCTTTAACAAAAAAATATTGGAAGAAACTGATTTGATTTTTGAAATCAGCGTATTTTTTTCCATTTATTAAGATATTCTTAAAATTTACTTCAGTTCCCCTTTAATAGGTTTGTTGTAATTTCGACGCCTCTAAGGTAAACATATCATTTACAACAGCATTGCATTGATCCCGCTGAGACTCAGCAGCACAGTCAGCAAATCGGAACACACCATATAATGTAAGTACAAAGATAAATTAAAAAAAAAAAATTATATTGTAAATAACTACAAAGAAAACGTACATTTCGTAAACGTTTCGGTCACTTTAACTGTTGCCATGTTCAGCACTATATTATTGT
>CH002402.1:1132444-1160972 GCA_000149265.1 Ciona savignyi
TCTTCCCTACTGGAAAGTTCGTATGATGCGCCGGATATATCTGGCGTGACGCACGGACTACTTTTTCGGGTATTGGCGCAAAAAAACTCCAAAAATCATGCTGGCGTGGCGTGATTACACTTCCTTTCATTTATGTCAGTATTTTTGACACTTTAAAGCTTTATATTTCAAAGTTTTAATTAAAAATTATGCAACTTTGTTTGTGGTGGCGCAAATTAGTACTACTGGCGTGGCGCAAAATTTAGGTTAAAAAATGTTGGCGCAAAAATCCGGCGCACAGAAAACGAACTTTCCAATAGGGACACAATTTGCGTAATTAAACGAGTAAAAAGAGAAACTACTTACTCCAGTGCCACATATGGTATACTGTAACTCCAGTTTTATTTTTGCTTGCTCTTGAGAAAGTGTTTCGTTGTCCATTTTTAGACCAAATTATAGAATATTGGTTTTAGGCTTTAACCTAACCTTCTGGTAAACAGAGATTTCGCGACTAAGGTCTCATAGATATCGTATACAATATGATTTAACCTAAGCTGTGAAGGCATTACAAATGATGTTCAGGACGCTTTAAAATTGATGAGGTAATTTAGGAGCTTCTACCCAATATACTAAAATTATCCTTGTCATATTGGAAGCTGAACAAGTAAACAATGAGTTGGATGTTTAGTTAATCGGTAATTACTTTCCATCGAGTTTTTTTGTACTGTCTTAAATTCAAAAACGTGTCATTTTTATTTAATACGGTACTGTCTTGGAGAATTTTACTCTAACATATCCGAATTTTAAATTGGATATTTATTGGGATATTTATTACAAAAAATTAAAATTAAATTTGAAAACTTTATCTATTTCAATACCAAAATAACTCTGGTTAAAGTACACACCAAAACGCACATTTATATATAGAATTTTGAATACGTACGTATATATGGTTAATTTCCCCCAAGGAATGTATTTCTAGCAGCTATACTTCGCGCATGTTAAAAAGTATTCCAAAAAATGCTTCGACCAATTTTGATATGTAGCAGAAGAACTTTCGTTACCACGCCCCGAAATTTTGCTAAAAAGAAACTTATTGGTTCGGATTCTGGCAGAGGTAGGCAAATTAATTCATTACTTATGTCCAAAATAACCGTATTCCGAGATCATAAGCTATGCACTTGATCGGCAATAGTATAAACTGCGTTTTATTAGGTATAAACCAGTATGGAAAGTACGGCAGCTGCACACTCGAGTTTTTTTTTTCTCTGCTTTTTTGCACACTTGGGTAATTTCACACACACTCGCGAGCTGGCAGTATAAACATCGTATAATTTCCAACAAACCTGTAAACCTACCTCTGGACCTCGGGTAATTTACTGTCGGTACGTTTTTTGTTACGTAGATAGATATGTTAGCTGATGGAAACGATAGATTTAGGATAGAATGATATGTTTGTTTAAGATTTTTACAAAATAGTAATACAAAGGAGATTTTGTGCACACTTAAAGTGTGCACTCTTGGAGGTTTGCACACTGCACACTTAAATATTTGACGCGTGCACACTCGAGATCTCGGCGAAAATTGACGTACTTTCCATACGGGGGTATAAAAAGCACAGTAATGTTGGCAAGAACTACGGATATTAGAAGCTGTGGAAAACATTTTACTACCATGCTCCACTTTAAATTAAAGTAAAATAGAAACTACTGGATTAAATGGACATATAAAGTTTACATTAAAACAACAAAAATACCTACTTAAATGAAGAGATATATGACATATCATGCATTTAGTAGTTTGGTTTTGCTTTATGTAACGTTTTTGCAACGTAAGTTTTTTTACACTGCTATTCTTATTATTGTTTATTTTTTATAATTTGCAAATAATAAAAGGTGACACCTGCTTCGATAATCGCATGGTGTTGTCAGGTCTCCTTGTTAAACTTCAGTTTAATTTATTTTTTATTATTTTGTTTCTGTGCGTTTAACAAATGAATATATTTGATTTTTTGATATAAAAAATAATTTAAAAAGTAACACTTGATAAAACAAGCAAAGTTAAATTAATGCTTGTGCGGTAAAACTAAATCAGCTTAATGTGTGTAATATGTTGGTTCATACATGACTAATATAAATAAATCTTAAATTGAGTAAATATTTCTCATTAAAAATCAAAATAAAATAGTAGCTATTTGGCAATGTAAGAGTTTAAACTTTTTCTAAAAAAAATAAATATAAAATAAATAAACTAAATTGAATCTGCATTAAATAAGTCTAAAACTGAAAAAAGTCAATTATATTAGGTTTAACTTCACAGTTTAATGGTTTTGCTGCAGAAGCGTAATTGAATCTACATTGGAGGTTTGGGTTTAGTCTGGTTGAGAAAATTAAACTTCTCAAACTGGTTAAGAAATTGGTCTTATTTCCAGTTTGACACTGTCATCTATAAATTCAATATATAGGCCTATACTGTAAAGGTGTATATTAGGAAATGTAACAGTGCAAGTTGATTGTTTTGGGTTTTGATGGGTTGCAGATTTAGGTTATAGATAAAATCCACCTTGCATTTGTTTTTCTTTTTTTATACTCTCAATAACTTGGTAATTAATAATAGAATAGAAGGAAACTCATGTTTATCCCCGTGAATAGGAAACCCAAGGGGGTTAACACACGGGCAATCATCAGATCACCTCGCGCCCACCGTCGGGTTATCGGAGCTATTGCAGTGTGTTTTATATGATAGCTGAATTCCTTCAATTTGGTAGAACCCATTAATCCGCTGGGTTCGGGCAATGTCCGTAAATTGCCTTGCCCGAGGACACAACCGACTAGCTAGCGACCAGATTTCGCATCTACAACCTTTCGATTAAAAGTCGACGCACTTAACCGCTAGACCATCCGGCCGGACAATATTCTACCAAAGATTCAATGATTTTCAACTTGAAGGTACTGATAAAATCTTATATTTTTAGGTACCAAAATGGCGAAAGTGGTAGTAGAAACACCGAAACCAATTCGCGACACAGAACTTCTTGTAACACGATGTTGTGGTTTAAATAAATATGTTGAAGGGGAAGACCCTGTTCTGAAACCTGATGAACAATATCCGGACTGGTAAGATTTATTACATGTTGCTTTTTAAAAAAAGAACAAATTGTTTTTATTAAACTTTATTTGTTATTTTGACATGGGTGATTTGTCCGTCCAAAATTTTAAAGAAGGAATTATTAAATTGAAACAAAACTTTTGGATATGATAGACAAGATGACCGTGTTATATCAAAACACAAAATTTGGGGTTTTACTAGAAGAGAATTCGATAGAGTCGTAAAACATGTTACTTGGCATTAGATTTTCTAGGAATTGCACAACCTTTTTACCTTAATACATATCTGTTTTAAGAACTAACTGTCATGCATTTCAGGTTATGGACGATACACACAGGCAAGCCTAAAACTTTCCTAGATATGGATCCTGACACTAAGGAATATTGGTACGCTCTCAAACTTGCTAATCGAGTACAACGAAATAAAGCTAAGAAAGGCATCCGCTTCTACACCCCTCCTAACACGCACGAACTCTCATTTTTAAGTCGACTTCCTTTAAAACATGCAAATCAATAAATTAGATTTTCCACTGAACTTGATCAGCAGTCGACAATTCCGCACACTTCAAAAGGTTGTTTAAGAATGACTTGCCAATATATCAAAAGTTTTTTCTACTTTCGTCGAGTTTTTATTTATCTTAAATTCACCATTCCAACTGTTGTCTTGTGCGTAGGAGTATTAATTGATATATGGCAAAAAATAAGAAAGAAAATACAAAGCATAGGTTAGTATATTATACTCACTATAGGTTAAACTGCAAGTCAAGAATGGTCTATAGATGGCGTGTTGCTTGTTCATCTGCTAGTTGTTTTGTTGGGAAAAAGTTGCTGATGTACGAGGGGTATTTTAAAAAAATGTAAAACTTTCTGTGTCAGCTGTTTTGTTTCGTTTTGTGTGAAAATTGATTTTTGATTAATTCTTTATCAGAAATGTGGACCAAGTGGCATGTATAACGAATCAGTTTAACCGCATGTGTTACGTATAAACCACAATCAAGAAACCTTCCGAGTCGGAATCTTCATAGCGGGGATTTCAGGCCAGAGTTACTGCAGGGCATAGGCACTCGACAAGCCCCAAGCTACAAAACATTGCAAAACGCCACAGGTCGGTGTTCGTGTGATCGGTTCATACCAAGTTAAACGTTTGTCATTGGATGTTAAATAAAATCACTAAACATATATGGCACAATTGGATATCCGCCACAATTTAAATATCAAACATATAAATTCTAAACAAATCTTTTGTCGTCCTTCCGATAAAGAAATAGGTAAGAAGAAAATCCGAGTAACCAACAAACTGCACTAGTGAAGTTTTCTGCCGCATTTTTCCTATAGAGGCTTAGTATAATAATTATGGGTCCCAATTGAAAAATTGGGACACATATTGTTTTTGTCCGTTTTTTTTTTCGTTTTTTTTTTTCTTTTTCTTTTTTTTTTTTTTCTTCGTCAAAGGTTTGACAGGCATGGCATGGCGCCCCGACATCTACCAAAAGGAATAATGGAATCGTGATGAAACTTAGCCATGTGTTAAACAAGATGGTCTAGATATGCAGAAATCAACATTTTGGGTGATAAATCAAGGGGAATTCCCCTGGGAGGTTAAAAACCAAAACGGTATTTTTTATAAAAAAAATTAGCTTTTTCTGGCATAGCGCTTAAACAGCTGCTCCATTTTGAATAAGATTTGGTGGAACGTAAGTGCACTAGACACTGATTTAACACTTGGAAGAAATAAAAAATTTACCTAGAAAAATACCCTAAAAAATAAGATTTTGTTCTCAAATCATGATTGTGACAGGCATGGCATGTCGCCCCGACATCTACCAGAAGGAATAACGGAATCGTAATGAAACTTAGCCATGTGTTAGACAAGATGGTCTAGATATGCAGAAATCAACATTTTGGGTGATAAATCAAGGGGAATTCCCCTGGGAGGTTAAAAACCAAAACGGTATTTTTTATGAAAAATGTAGATTTTTGTGGCATAGCGCTTAAACGGCTGCTCCAATTTGAATAAGATTTGGTGGAATGTAAGTGCATAAGGCACTGATTTAACACTTGGAAGAAATAAAAAATTTACCTAGGGAAATACCCTAAAAAAAGATTTTGTTCTCAAATCATGATTGTGACAGGCATGGCATGACGCCCCGACATCTACCAGAAGGAAGAATAAAATAGTAATAAAGCTTTGTCAGTTGTTAGACAACATGGTCTAGATACACCGGAGCAAAATTGTGGGTGATAAATCTAGGGGAACTCCCCGGAGACGTTAATAACCAAAACGGTATTTTTTTTCTAAAAAAACTAGTTTTTTTGGCATAGCGCTTAAACGGTTGCTTCAATCTGATTCAAATTTGGTGGAATGTAAGTGCATTACCTACTAATTTAACAGTTAGAAAAAATAAAAAATAATATTCAGGGAAATACCCTAAAAATAAGATTTTGTTCTCAAATCATAATTGTGACAGGTATGGCATGACGCCCCGACATCTACCAAAAGTAATAATAAAATAGTAATAAAGCTTTGTCATTTGTTAGACAACATGGTCTAGATACACAGGAGCAAAATTGTGGGTGATAAATCTAGGGGAACTCCCCGGAGACGTTAAAATCCAAAACGGTAATTTTTCTAAAAAATAGCTTTTCGGAACATAGCGTTTAACCGGCTGCTCTAATTTTGATCAGATTTGGTGGAATGCTAGATCGTTAGCCACCCTGTGTAACTTAAAAGAAAGAAAACATTTACTTAGGGTAACTTCCTTAAAAACGAAAAGATGTTCCTGACTCATGATTGTGACAGGCATGCCACATTGCACTGACATCTCCAACAAGGGGATTCGTCAAATCGGATTAAAACTTTAAGAATTGATAGTTAACATGACCCACATATGTAAAAACATAAACTTATTTACCAAGCCCCATGGGGAATTCCCCGAAGCCATAAAAACTAAATCGAACTGTTTTAGGAATTTAGCTTTATTTCAATACAGCGCATAAAAAAGCTTTAATTTAAAACATTTGTGATGAAATCTTTGTAAACCTATCATGAATTGTTCTTTTTACCTACACACGGAGAAAGAAAGTTTGGTTTGATAACTATGGGACCCATGAGTTTATGCTTGCAGAAACAATAACTACATACACAGCGTATAAAATACAAAATGTGGTTAGGGACCCTGTAGCATGAATATATGGCATACGACATGTGTTTTACAAATAGTGATGGTTAAACACTCTCTAGTTTGTGTTGACACTCTCTAGTTTTGTTAAAAACATTTATTTTTCTTATTTTATTTAGGTTTGGCGGCCACGTCTAAATATACCTAAAAGTAAATTATTGATTGGATTTTAGATGTTTTTTAACCACTGTCGTTTTAAAAAGGTCTTGCTACTTTTTTATCGTAAAAACAAAAAATAAACAAATAATTATACCATTAATCTAAAATTTAGGTATCTATGATTGTTTGGTAACCAGGGAATTCAATAGATGTATTTGAAGAAACATAAAGCGTAGCCTAGGCCTACAGTCAAAATGGGTTTTAAAACCAGTGGTTGTTTACACGTTGACACTCTCTAATTACGTGTTGTGCATCTTGTGGCAATGGTTATTATGGGTCCCATTTGGAAAAATGGGACACATATTGTTTTTGTCCGTTTTTTTTCGTTTTTTTTCTTTTTTTTTCGTCAAACGCTTGACAGGCATGGCTTGTGGCAACAACATCTATTAAATAGGGTAATGGAATAGCAATACAACTTTGTCATTTATTAGACAACATGATCTAGATGTGCATAGACTAAAATTTTGGGGCATATACCCAGGGGAATTCCCCTGGGAGGTGAAAAACCAAAACAGTATCTTTTTTAAAAAAATTCCCCTTTTTAGGCATAGCGCTTGAACCACTACTCCAATTTCAATTAGATTTGGTAAACTGTAAGTGCATTAGCCACTGATATACCACTTAAAAGAATTAAAAAAATTACCCAGGGAAATACCCTAAAAATAAGATTTTGTTTTCAAATCATGATTGTGACAGGCATGGCTTGTGGCAACGACACCTACCAGAAGGAGTAATGAAATGGCAATACAACTTTGTCATTTATTAGACAACATGGTCTAGATGTGCATAAACCGAAATTTTGGGGTATATACCCAGGGGAATTCCCCTTGGTGGTAAAAAACCAAAACGGTATCTTTTTTTAAAAAAATACCTTTTTTAGGCATAGCGCTTGAACGGCTACTCCAATTTCAATTAGATTTGGTAAACTGTAAGTGCACTAGCCACTGATATACCACTTAAAAGAATTAAAAAAATTACCCAGGAAAATACCCTAAAATAAGATTTTGTTTTCAAATCATGATTGTGACAGGCATGGCTTGTGTCAACGACACCTACCAGAAGGAGTAATGGAATGGCAAGCCAACTTTGTCATTTATTAGACAACATGGTCTAGATATGCATAAGCCAAAATTTTGAGGCATAAACCCAGGGGAATTTCCCTGAGACGTTAAAAACCAAAACAATATTTTTTTCTAAACAATGAGTTTTTTTGCGCATAGCTCTTGAACTGTAAATCCAGTTTGAATCAGATTTGATAAAATGTAAGTGCATTAGTAACTGATTTAACACTTAAAAGAAATAAAAAAATTACCTAGGGAAATACCCTAAAAATAAGCTTTTGTTGTCAAATCATGATTGTGACAGGCATGTCAAGTCGCCCTGACATCTACAAGAAGAAAAAATGTATGCTCAATCCAACTTTTTTATTTGTTAGACAACATGGCCTAGATATGCAGAAACCAAAATTTTGGGTAATATATCTAGGGGAATTCCCCTGAGACGTTAATAACCAAAACGGTATTTTTTTTCTAAAAAATAGCTTTTTTGCGCATATCGCTTAAACGGCAGCTCCAATTTGAATCAGATTTGGTAAAATGTTAGACATTTAAACACTCTGTTCCAATTAAAAAAAATCATTTATTAGGGTATTTCCTTTAAAAACGCAGATATTTTCCTGAATTATGATTGTGACAGGCATGTCATATCGTACAAACATCTTCAACAAGGAGTCGAAAAATCAGACAAGGAATTGACTAATCAGAATAAAACATTAAGAATTGTTATACAACATAACCCACATAGGTAAAAACAGAAACGTACGTACTAAACCCAGTAGAAACTTATCTAATAAACCCAGTAATTCCCTGAAACCACGAAGAACGCTTAAAAGAAAGCTTTAATTTAAAACATTTGTGGTGAAATGTTCGTAAATCTAACACGATTGTTCTTTTTTTATCTACACATGGAGAAGAAGTTTGGTTTGATAACTATGGGACCCATGTGTTTATGCTTGCAGAAACAAACTACATACTCAGTGTATAAAATACAAAATGTGGTTAGGGACCCTGTATAGCATGAATATATGGCATACAACATGTGTTTTACAAATGGTGGTGGTTAAACACGTGGTTGACACTCTCTAGTTAAACCTATATACAATCGACCGAATATTTTCGTGTGTGAGATACCTAAAGTGATGCCGATTCGAAACTGGTCGCTAGCTTGCCGTTTGTGTCTTTGCCCAAAACACTTGGTGAATTTGACAGTGATTGACACTCTAGTTCAGCATTAATCGATTTTATTAACAAAGGAGTCTTTAAATTGAGGTAAAGACTGCGTTCTGGACTTACGATGCATTTTGAACAGTTAAACAACATAAAATGATACAAACAAATACGTATAACTTTTTTGTGTAAAAACATTTACCCTGCGTAGGACAAAAGTGTGACAACCAATTCTGTTCTTCCCCAAGTTAAGTTGATATATACATAGTATACGATACTACAGAATATACCAAGAAACGCAAAAGCGAAATACATACATGAGTTATTTTGTGCCATTTTGGAATGATTACGAAGCTTTATCCCAGTCGGTATTATAGAAATCCTGTACAGGAAAATTTAAACAGTCGTTTAATAAAATGTTTATTTGCGGCCAAGTCAAGCACAGCCACAGTGCTTTACAGCGAAGTCGTCAAGAAATCCAGTTTCGAAGTTTTCATCATCTCGCCATGACACAAACATCGAATAATAGGAGGTGGGGACGCAGTCGACGGTGGGTTGGACGCCTGACCTTCTTCGGCTGAATGCGCGCTCCTATAAAAACACAAATGTAACTAACAAAGCAGAATATATCAATGTCGCTGACGATTTTATTGACACAGGCTGTGACAACACGGTAGGCTAAAGAGTCGCCAGTGCACAGTTACAAGAAATAATTATTTTTCATAAGCGCCGGGCGAAAAAAACACTGTTTAAGTGACCTAAACTGCACCAATATCTTTAACGTTTTCGACGTACTGCATTAACCCGGGTAACCAGACTTTGGGTATAAGGTAATCTGACCACCATGCGTTGCCCACACCAAAAATAAACATGACCTTGTCCTTGAATGTTAATTTGAACTGTTTTAAAAAATAATTCATGTCTTTTTGTAAATCATAACACTAAGGCATACTTAAGAGTTTTAATTTGCTTTACACCTGAGTTTATATTAAAGGAAATTCTTTTATCGTACATTAGTTTGAAGCCTTTGCTACAAATAACCTAAGACGTTAACTATTGCACTGCAATATCGAATTATTCGGTACTTTTTAGGGTGCCACCAAGGTAAACTCTTTAGAATTGAAAACTATTTAGATTTTTTCAATGATGATTACTTACGACGTTTAAAACAACCGCATGGTTGGTGGCGTTGGTTGGCATGTGAATAGGGAAGTCGCACCGCCCAACACATTCGCCAACGTCCGGTAAAAGAGGAAAGGTGAAGCGATGACGAAACTAAGAAATATAAATAGGTTAAAATAAAATATTTTTGTTTATTTCCTTGAGTGGGTGAAACGAAGGTGGCGTTAACACAAGGGCAATCGTTAGATCACCTCGCCCCTGACGTCAGATTAAAGGAGCTACTGCAGTGAGTTGTGTATGATTCATACGTTTCTTCAATTTGATAGAATTTAGGAATATACGGTAAAATCTGTTTGAGTTGGAGCCTTTATTAAGACACAATCTTAGCCAGACGCAAATTTGGTTGTAAATGACAGTGAGATTCCGGAAACCTCTTAAAAGTAAAAGCCCTAAATTAGCTCTACCATGTACAGGTACATGCATTTTGCTTTGGGTTAAAGAATCGCCTGAGGCTAATGGTATAGATACTTTCAGATTCCCTTCGTGTAATATCACGAGAATCAATCAGATAATCTGGTTTGTAGCAAAGTTTAATAAATAAACATAGATGTGGCAAGGTTTTATTTTCCGGACAGATGATAACGTTCTACGAATTGATGTCTGATCGAAACCACCACTATGTCCTTGGGCAAAGCACAAAGAAAAAAGTTTATTTAACTGGATTTACAACAATCGCACAAGACACACGTTAATAGTTCCAATACACAGACAACGGCCATGTGGTAACCATGCAATTACCCGTATATCAACCTCTTTGTTGTCTGGCCCTACCCTGTGTATCATCCTGTTTTAAAAACATTTGATGAAACATTAGATTGTAGTTTTTCTGCACCTCGCCTTGCTTAGCGTGGATGGCATATTAAAAAATGATTTAAAAAATAAAAATACCCCCAAAAATTAAAAAACGATAGATTTTAGTCACTAACCCATTCTTGCTGAAAGTCAAGCGGGTAGCTAACTTTTTCACATCCTCTGATACCACGTGACGCGCTTCGTTTCATGCGGGAGATCCACCCCATTCGACGCATCGCTTGAAAAGGTTTTTTGGAAAGTTAGAGAGGTGTTTTGTTATGTAGTCTATTAAAGAAGAGCATTATTTGGACGAAGTGATAATACAAAATTAATTAGAATATTGTCGGCTACATATAAGGTCACGATCAAATATAAACATTTCACATTCGCTTCGGTAAGCGGAATCCTGTACCTCGTGCTTGTGATATTCTGATTGGAAACTGTTGTTTCGCTTGCGGTCCGACTCTCATCTGAAACGTGAGCGACAAAACGCGCCGAAGTACATTTCGCGCGGTGGTGGTCTCTCTCACGTTGTTTCCTGTAATTTGGGTATGAACGGTCGTGTGGCCGAATGGTTAACGCGGCCGATACGTATACAGACATTTCAACAAAAACGGTTTTGTGACAAAACCTTAATAGGTTCGAAACTAAGCTCATTAAAGAACACAACAAAAAATTAAACAGACGTGTGGTCAAACGGTTAATGCGAACACGAATTTCATTCGTTACCTAGCCCAGTAAATACTAATTGAACTGTCGTGTGGCCAAATGGTTAGCGCGACGGTTTTATTTACCGACTGTAAAAACTCAATACACCACAGGTTTGTATCTTATCCCGCTAAAAACAATTAATACAGTTGCAATATTTATTGCAAATTTAGGTACTTTAATTACAAAAACAGTAAACATGAGAGAAAAAACTTTTTTAGTTCTAACAGGAAGCATTAATTACTTTTCGTTGGTTTCATAGTGGGTTAGTGCATTGCCTTTCAACCAAAGGGTTAGTTGTATATTCCAAACCGGCGCTAGCGAGTCGGTTGTGTCTTTGAGCAAGGCACTTAGAGAACATTGCTTAACCCTAGTAAAATGATGGATTTTACTAAAATTGAATAGACGTCTTAATCATATGCAACACACTGCAATAGCTTTGGTAACTCGACGGTGGAACCGAGGTAATCTTATCAAATGCTCGTTGTTAACGTCCCGTGCGTTATCCTAAAATATATATTGCGTCATTCTAAAAAAAACATTCTATCCTATCCTATAATAAATCGCTAGTTAAATAACCAATAATAGTGCTGATAATTACCTTTTACTTTAACATTTAACCACAATGATAAATAGCTTTATGTTTAGACTGTGTCGCTGATATTATTTCCCAAGGCCAAAAGGTTTGGTGGTTTTAAAACATCCTTTGTTTATTACGTAGAGATCATTTATACAAACAAGCAATTTGCAAAGACACCAACTGCTTTACACTAAAATGAAACCTGACACAAACTAAGTTTAAAGAGAAAGATTTTTTTTTTATATGAAGTATATTTAAGAGCGTTTAAAATTCTAGATTCGGAATGATTGATTTTAGAATGATATAAGAAACCAAATGTTTCGGATAAGAACATCCCTAGACTTTCACTGCTTATTTTGTGTGGGTAAACGTGGTGCAAAATCTTGTAATTTCGATTTGAGTTTTCACGATTTTACTCACGATTTAAAGATAATACGCCTTTTACCGGCACAAAAAGTTTAGCCAAGAAGTAATCTTATATACAAATCAAAATGAAATCCAAATTTTATGCTTGTAATTAACGATGCTATCTCCATTTCACTTACGCGTAAATTAAACAACCTATATTCTAACATTGAAACTGCGCTGTGACACAGATTATGATACCCACTCTATGATACCCATTTTGTGATAGATACTTCGTGATACCCCCTCTTAATACACACTTTTTAATTAATAGATTTCATTGTAGATGTAGCTCAATTTACCCGATAAAACTTGTCGAATGGGTCGAACGTGCACGGAGAGTTGTAATGGGTCGTCCCCACGTAGAAACCAATCCATTGATCTTTGCAGATCAAGACTGAGAACCATCATGTAGCCCTCAGTGCTGGCGCATGTTGACTGGAAAGAGAAAATAAGTCACGCATAGTCACCCAACCTTCGATTACATGAGGAAACTAAAAACTGCGACACCGAAATTCTATATCGCCGACAAACTTTGAGGCAGAGTGTTTATAAACTTAGCAGAAAGTTCAAACTTAAACACAGCGTGGGAAGCTTGGGAGGCGGTTTGATATTTCGGTGTAATCGCCAATTATCGGCGGATGTTTATATGAGATATGAGGTTAACGAACCTGTGTACTGCGGTGCATGATAACTTCAGGTTCGGAAACATTGTTCGGATTTTTTCGCACCGTGACTTCATACATTCCAAAGCCCTCGTCCAATTGGCAGGGCGGGGTTCGCAGCAAGGTCAAGTCGACTCCGATTGGCTGGTGCAGACTGAAATTACTCCTGCGCAAATGGAATGGAAAATTTTCAGTTTAGTTCCGGTGAAAACACAACAACCAATGATGTAAATAACCTTGAAAAACGAATTTCTCTCTTACAGAAAATCGTTTTTGACCCAACGTTTTATGTGAAAAACATAGTTTTAAAGAAACACTAATCTATTAAGGTTATATTTTATTAAGCGGCGTTTTGTTCATGTTATGTTACAACGAAGATTAGAGCCGTAATTATATAAATCTTATCAATATTGTTAAAATTTATGTATACTATTAGAAAATAAGAAATACAAAAAATTAAAAGATCTTGATTTGTATTGTATCTTTTTAACCAAAAAGTTTATGCTGATACCCACACTTTGATTGGTCGATTAAAGGCCACAGTCACGTTATCGCCATGAACATGCTGATTGGCTGGGCGGAGAGACACCGCTTCATTTCGATGCTGACCGCCTCGCTGCTCGAAAAATCGATTCCATTTTTGTTTTACCCTCGGAGAGAAGTTGGCGCACGGAGCGACGGTGTTCAACATATCTGAAAGACTCTCCTCCGGGTGTTGAAATATGTTCTTCATTGCAACCAATTCTGAAGAAAAACTTACGTTTACCGCTTGAGGCCATACTGTCGTTGAAACAAAAGCTATTCTAGACTTTTATTAAAATATGAAATTTAATATCTCTACTCGCAACCAGTGTTTAGTTTAAAAGCATTTGGTAGGTTTATTTTATTATTTGCAGGAAAATTGTATAAGCTTGTACGGTGGTGTGGCCGAATGGTTAACGCGACCGATACATATACCAACTTACATACAAAAAACGGTCTTGGTAACGAGCCCGTCATTGGTTCGGAACTTGGAACGGTAAAAAAATGTGAACGTTTTTTTGATATTGTCTTGTAAAAACAATCTATTCAATTTTATTTTTAATATATCCAAAAATAAGAAAGCAATGTATCCAAAAATAAGAAAGCATATCAAAAGTATTCTAGCGTCTGTGGGATTACCATTTAAGATTGTATGTAAAAAAATCCGGTAAATATGTGTGAGTAAACGCGGTTCACAGGAAACAGGGAAATATTCAAAAAACAACAGCAGTTGTAAAAGGGTGCTTACTTTTAATATACTCGAACTCAAGGTTCTTGCTATCGCCTGCAATTAAAAACAGTGATTAATAGTAATAACAAAATGGATGAATCTGTAGTAAAACTCTTAAGCTCGACAAGTGTTAATTTAAAAATGTTAAATAGATACGTGCCAGGAATATTTTCCATTAAAGCAATTTTAAGATTACTAATTGCAAAGCAGAACACCAAGCCAAGGAATTACTATTTTTATCCTAAAACATTTTGACAAATTAAAAAATAGCCAATTAAAAAATGCCACCTTATTTTGGGAAGAAAGTTATAGTAAAAATAAATAAATAGTAATCGTATCCGTATACACCGATCTTGTAGTAAGTCCCCTTCATTTTCCCTTCAAGACTTTTGTTTTATTGCGGTATTATTTGAAATAGGTTAATGCTTAAGAATAGTTTTTTATGCTCATTATTAATTAGCGCAGCCACATGCCTTTACCTCTTGTTGGAAATAACCTGCAAACGCCTGGATAAAACGGTAAATGTATTGAAAATATTGCGGTCGAGTGACCCAATTGCGAAAGACTCACATACATCATTCGTTTACAATGATCTGGCTTTAAAACCCCGTGTTTTAAAGAACATGCTTAGTAAACAAAAGTATGTATAGAATAGGATATCCATGTTTATCCCCGTGAATGTAAAAACCAAGGAGGTTAACACACGGACAATGGTCAGATCACCTCGCGACCACCTTCAGGTCACCGGAGCTATTGCAGTTTGTTGTGTATGATAAACACGTTTGTTCATCGTTCAGTTTCTTGCCCAAGGACACAACCGACTAGCGACCAGTTTCGAACCTACAACCTTTCGGTTAAAAAGGCGTCGCACTAAATTGCCAGACTAACCCGTAGTACAAGGATAAGAGATTTCACGGATTTTTCATTATATTAAAAAGAAAATGCAAGTGGCGTTATTACACGGGCATTATTCAGATCACCTTGCGCCTATTTTCGAGTTAGCGGAGCTTTTGTAGTGTGTTGCACATGAACCAGACATATTTTCCGCAGAACCCATCAATCCACTTAGTTTAGGCAATTTCCGATAAGTGCCTTTAATGCGACGCATTAACTTACCAAGCGGCATATATACGTATAGTGAGAACAAAGGAATTATTGTGATATAACTGGTATAAAATTGTTATAAACATAATAATGACTGGTGGTTTAAAATATGCTATCCGATGTAATGCAACGGTGTATAAGATATAAGCTAGACATTCTGTCCATGCCACTTTAACTTTACATTGTAGTTCATTGCGGTTTCAAACTTGTATTGTTACTACGTATAAAATGGTACACACAGTCCAACAGTTACCCGAGAAAACAGGGAGTTGATAGGTTTTCTATTTAGATCTACAATTTACAAAGTTAAGATTAATGCAGGTCTATTGTATATGTAAGTTTCAGACACAAATTTAAACTCACGTCGATCACGGTTCAGTGAAGATTTGTCTCTCATTCGCTGAGTCGTGTCCCTCAGAAGATCACATTGGGCGGTAAATGTTGGGGCTCTGCAATAAACCACGATATTTAGCTTTAGACTAATTTAATATATTTTATACAATTTCTATCATTATTTAGTTAAATATGCGAAACCTTAGCGACACTCATGGAATAAAGGCGTAGATTTGAGGATGTAAAATTTGAGTATTCGTGCAGTTAAATGGGTAGGTCAAATTATGTATTACACAATACTAAAGTTAAAGCTTTACACATGCCTTACACATTGGCACACATAAAATGGATGCTTTGTTGCAATGGTGCATAAATATGTTTGCACTTCCTAGTGGATGAAATTCAATCTACTAACTTAAATATTGACGTGTTCATACAGGCTAAACCTGCGTGTTTAAGGAACCGCAAAAACGTAAACGCTGTCTGCAGCATATACATCAAAATGGCTGCAGACAGAGTTCAAACAAGAATAACGCACGTACATCGGGTTTCCATGCAAGCAATCTTCAATCTGACGTCTTTCATTGCGGCTTGGAACGAAGCTGTGTCTGTGTTGGGTTAACTGGCATTCCGCTGCAACAGCAAGGCATAGCGCAACCAGGGTCACAATCGAACACTTCATTTTACAGATATTTAAATTCTTAACCCTGTGCATTAATGGTAATCGACAGACTAACTCGTGTCTACCCTTGTCTAAGTTAAACCTAGAAATCCGCTGGGTTCAGGCGACCTCGGCCGAGTGCACTGAACAAGGATATGGAAATGATACAGAACATAAAAAGACTCGTAATTCCTACAACTTCAGTTAAAAACTATCTAGAATCCAACGCTCTTAATTAACTCGCTTTTTTATAAAGTGGAACTATTTTGCCGACAAAAGACATTTATTCGGACCAATTTAACTAATACAATGTAAGAACGGAGTCCTAGAGTTTCTGTAAGAAACCAAAACTACCACATGGTTAAAATTCAACTGTCAAAATTAATATTTTCGGTAAAGCAATGACTGATTGTTACTACTAAGAATCCGGTGTTATATTACATAGACTGTTTCGAAAGTTGCACTGCCATCTAATTGTCCTGTTTCGTCTTGGATTTGCAAATCCAGGGGTCTAACCGTCATGAATTACATTTAATGTTTTGTATATAAACCGAATGTTATATACTCTGTACCTTCTTCTGTCAAAATCGAAACTCGAGCAAAATGTTCGCGCGCAAACTTAAGCTGAAGTTACTTCAACGAACGGCTGATAACCTCGTGTGCAAACTAACTAATGCGACACCTGTTCGGGAGTGTGTTTTAATATGAGATCCGGCTGAAACCAATTTACAGTATTCTCGTTAATCATGAAGTCAAACATATGTTGTTTTACAACAGAATCTAACAACTTTATTTCATAATGATTTTAAGTGGAATCCTTTTTTTCTTCCGAACGCAGCAACAAAGTTATGTATACATCAGTGCTCCGCAACCAGTGCTACTAGGTGTGCCGCGGGAAAATATACCTTTATGTTAACACACAGTTTTTAAAAATAAAAACGATTTTATTTTTTGCTAATTTAAATATTGCGACTATCAGACACTTCGCTAATATAATATCAAATTTATATACTTGTCTTGTCAGAAAACCTACTACTGTACAATTTTGACTGCAATGTGCCGTCAAATTTAGTTTAGTTTTATTCATTTTTTGGCCCAGTATTAAAAAATAACGATTCATATCACGACACAGGAACATAAAAAGACGACAAAACGAACAGTCTTTAGAACACGTCGTTTAAAAAAGGATATAATTTAATAGATATAGAGGATGCGGCCGCCAAACCTAAGCGAAAGAACAATATTGTGCAAATAAAATTTAGTTAAGACCAAACGATATGTAGCCCTGAAGAAGAGTGTGCGGTAAAGCGCGACCAGTACTGAGGGGGAGCCGGCTTTAGGAGAAGGTGTGGCCCGAAAGCGTGGTCCAGAGTGGAAAGAGAAAAAACCCTAAAATGAAATTCCACTAATGTCAGTTGACACTATTAGTTTCAAGCACACTTAACGAGGCATATTTACAATAAATATTTTATTTATAATACACAAATTACATAACACTAACGCATTTGAATTAATATGTATTTAGTGTGAAACGGAACACTACAGTAGTGCACCATAAGTAAAAAAAAGTAATAAAAAATGTTAAATAAATAAATAGCCAAAAGTGGATGGCTTGAAAATGTAAAATACTAATGATGTTCCAGCAAGAATCCGATTGTTTTAATGTAGTTTGATTGTGACGGGCAATGCACTTTACGGACATTGCCTGGACCCAGTGGATTAATGGGTTCTACCTAATTGAATGAATGTGTCTATCATATACAACACACTGAAACAGATCCGGCAACCTGACGGTGGGCGCGAGGTGATCTGGCGATTGTCCGTGTATTAACCCCCTTGGTTTTAACATTCATATAGCCGCCAGATTGTCAAACGTCTATATTATCCTGCGTACTGTCTTTGTTTGATTGGCTTAGAAATTTTCATTAACTGATACTTGACGGATTGACGAGGACGTTTTATTTTGAATCCCCTTTTATTGTTCCGTTGAGTAACGTTTTCTGTAAACAATAATAAATTTGAATATGGTTGAAAAAAGGCGAATTATAATGCAATACACTTACTGAATATTCACAGCCCGTTTTACACAATCTTTTGTTCAGTACGCAGAATATACTTGTTTAATAAAACTTATTTGTTTTGCCAATGAAAAATAACATCAAAAATCAATTACCGAAATAGTGTTGCTAACACCACGACCTTGTAGACTGAATGCGACTGGTTTAGATTGTTCAAAGTTAAATTAAACGTAAATTCGAATTATGGTAACCGCAAAGTACAAATAAAAAATGGTAGCCGGCCAAGTGACCAATAATTATAAAATAATAATGTTCGTGATTTCATCCCGGCCCCTTTAAGCGATTAAAGTTCTAGAAATCATTTGAGATCGCTTAACACTTCGGTTACAAATAACAAAGAAAGAAAGGTTGCAATGAAAAAAGTGATACAACACCACACAATTTATGACGCATTAACTGCGCTAAGCAGGCACAGCTTAGAAATTGGTCGGTCCAAGACCGAACGCTGTGTTTGTACTTGGACACTGCGGACAAACCCATTTCTATCAGGGTAAGTTTTAATTACCCGGCCTAAGATCCAGGTATTGCGAGGCGCGTTTTGATTTACAATCAATACAATGTCACCCACTGCGAAATTGCGCGATTCATTTGTCCATTTTTGTCTCTTTTGGAGGAGGGGTAGGTACTCTCTTGTCCATCTGGACCAGAATACATTTGCCAGATGTTGAACCTGACGCCATCGTTTCCTCGAATATGTGTCCCTTTCATTGAATAATCCTGGAGGAAAGTGATGTTGCACTTTTAATTGTAACAATTGATTTGGGGTTAAAGGCTCCAAGTCTCCAGGGTCATCGGATACGGTTGTTTAGAGGTCTACTATTGATTATTGCCTCTACTTCGCACATGAGCGTTGTTAGGGTTTCGTCGTCCATTCGCTGTTCTTTACAGACAGCTCCCAGTACCTTTCGTACTGTTCTTATTTGCCTCTCCCATATGCCACCATGATGAGAGGCCGTAGGTTGGTTGAAAACCCACTTGATTTGTTTTTGCATTAGAAAGTCACTTATTTGACTTTGATTCCATTGTTCAATTGCTTCTCTTAGCTCGCGTTCTCCACCAACAAGATTTGTGCCATTGTCCGATCTCATTTCCAGAACCTGGCCCCTTCGAGCAATGAATCTCCTTAGTGCTTGGAGAAAAGAGTTGGTTTCCAAGCTGCAGGCCACTTCGATGTGGACTGCTCTAATGGTTAGGCAGGTAAAGAGAACGCCATACCTTTTCAGGTCACTTCTTCCTTTTCGAACGAGAAATGGGCCGAACAAATCCACACCAACATATGAAAAAGGTGGTAGATTTGGTGTCAATCTATCTTTTGGTAGGTCAGCCATCTTTTGGGTACCAGGATTTGCATGTCTTTTCCTGCAACTAATACAGTCGGAAAGGACTTTGCGAACTGTTGAGTTCGCCTTTGTTATCCAAAACTGCTCTCTGAGTGCCGCAAGTACATGTTCCCTTCCAGAGTGTCCACAGTCATTGTGGATTTGCTGTATAATCAGTTGTGCAATGTGCGATTCCCTTGGGATTAAAACTGGATGTTTGGTACCATAAGGCAGCGCACTCTGATCAAGTCGTCCTCCGATTCTTAAAAGTCCATCTTTTAAAAACGGATTGAGCTTGCAGAGAGAACTAGATTTGTGTACAGGTTTTTTACGAGAAAGAGCTTCGATCTCTTCTAAAAAAATATTTAGATTGCACATATTTTAGAATAACCTGTTGGGCTTCTTGTACTTCGTCAACATCTAGCGGCACAATTTTCCTGGTATTGAACTTGACAGGTGTCTTCAGTACCCGCTTATAACGAAGAATCCAAGCAAGCACTCTTTTTGTTCGAAGCCAGCTAGAGTATTTGTTCGTAATCTTTTCCATGAAGCACATCTCTATTGAACTGGCAAAACAAGAATTTGTTATTGGCTTGACTTCTGAATCAGAGTCAGATAGCTCTAGAAAATCCGGTTGAGAGGGCCATTGAGAGTTCGGTTTCCATAAAAATTCAGGTCCGCGTTGCCACCTCGTGCACTTTAAAAATGCATCAACGGACATGCCACGAGACGCATCATCTGCTGGATTGAGTTGTGTTGGTACATATTTCCATTGAGCCGGTTGAGAGCAATCTTTAATCAATTCCACCCTATTTGCGACAAAGGTGTGAAAGGATTTTGTTTCATTTGTAAGATATCTCAAAACCGTGGTACTGTCAGTCCAAAAAACCGAGGAATGGACAGTCATTTGTAGCTCTTTTCGTAATAACTTATCGCAACGAGCAGCAATTGTTGCGGCACACAATTCCAATCTGGGAATTGTCAAATGTTTTATGGGTACCAGGCGAGTTTTTCCACATACCAAAGAACAATGAACGTTACCAACATCATTTGTTAGACGAAGGTAAGTTGCTGTTCCATATGCCTCTTCTGACGCATCTGAAAAATGATGAAGTTGAACATTAATCACGTCATTAAAATGCTGGGGCTTGTAGCATCTTGGTATTTCAAATTGAGACAAGCTTGGTAACTCCGTTACCCACTTATCCCACTTCGCTTTTTCATTTGGAGGAATCGGATCATCCCATTCTAGCTGTAGTTTGCATAGTTTCTGTAAAAGAACCTTCATTGGTTGTAGAACTACGGATCCAAACCCAAGCGGGTCATATATAGAGTTCAGCACAGACAGAATGCCACGGCGAGTAGCAGGCTTATCCTTGACTTTGGTGCGAAAGCACAGTTTGTCGGATTCAACATTCCAATAGAGCCCTAATGCTCTTTCCACTGGTAGCTGGTCGGAAATCATGTCCAGGTGCTTTAATTCATTTGCACGCTCCGATTTGGGAACAGACATAATTACCTCTCTGTGGTTGCTTATCCATTTAGTGATTCGAAAACCGCCTTTAGCCAAAAGTTCGCGTAAATGTTTAACTAACTCAATGGCTTCTTGCCCAGTTGAGCATGAAGTCAAACAGTCGTCAACATAGAAACTGTTCTTCACTGTGTCGGCGACTAAAGAAGGAAATTGATGCTCGTGATCCTCTGCGGTTCTTCGCAGCGCGAAATTTGCACAACTCGGTGAGCATATTGTGCCAAATATAAATACAGACATTCTGTATACCTCTAGTTCATTTTGCAAGTTTCCATCTTTCCACCATAAAAACCTGAACAGATCGCGATCTGGCTCGCTCACTCTCACTTGGTGGAACATAGACTTGATGTCGCCCATTACGGCCACCTTTTCACGACGAAAACGATGTAAAACTCCTACCAAAGAATTAGTTAGGTCCGGCCCCTGTAACAGATTGTCATTAAGGCATACTCCTTTATATTTAGCGGAGCAGTCGAACACCACACGTATTTTATTTGGCTTGTCTGGATGATACACACCATGGTGCGGTACATACCATGTTCGACCTACAGGACCAGTTTGATCAGGTACCTTTTCAGCATAACCTTCAGCTATCATGTCATTTACAAAAGCCTTGTAGTCTTGAAAGAAGAGTGGTTGACGATTGAATTTGTTTTTCAGGTGAGCAGCTCGCTGAACAGCTTGATCTCTGTTCATGGGCATGTGTAGATTATGATTCTTGATGGGGAGTTTGATTTCATAATGACTATCATCACCATGCCTAATTGATTCATCAACTTGCTTTAGAAAGCGTCTTTGTTGTACGGACGTTTCTTTCTTTACGTTTGTGACAGAGTCAACTACATCATTACACAGAGTGCACATTGCCGGTACATCAGTCTTGGTACAAAAATTCTTAGTTATTTGTTTGTGCAGTAATTTACTCGGAGCATTTACAATCCAGCCTACAGCTGTCTTGACTGCGTAGTGACCAGAACGCGCTGTAACAACTTGGTGTGGTTGAAGAACTCTAACATTATCGTTACCTATTAGAAGGCCAACTTCGCCACCTGTTTTGGGGATAACAATGTTTCGGAATTCATCGAACTGATCAACATCCTCTTGCTTTGGAATTTCTTTGATTGATATAGGTAGTTGAGGATTAGAAAACAATGGGTTTAAGTCCAGACAATTGGTCTCATCAAAGTCCATTAGTTCCAGACCTTTAATAACTTGCACCATCTTAGATTCACATTGGTTATTTATTGTTGTTGTGCAGATTTTAACTTCCGGGCCACTTACTTCCAATCTTTTGATCAGTGAATCTGTTATGAATGAATTTGTGCTTCCGTTGTCCAGAAACGCTTGAGTGATTACGACCTTGTTGGAACCTCTAGCACGAACCTTGACTGGTACTATTGGCAACAGATTGGATGCACCTATATTTTTGAGAAACATACTGGTAGTGGATTTAACCAAACCGTTTTGAACCGTTGCTTTCTGCATAGTTGATTGGTTAGATGCGTTACGAGTGTCAGTTGAATTGTCTGGGGGGTGTAACAGAGTGGTATGTCGCTTTTCACAATCAGGTTTAGCACAAGGATTCTTACGATGACAATCTTTAACCTTGTGACCAGAGCTTAGACAACTGAAACACAACCCTTTTTCCGACACAAACTTATGTCGAGAGTCATAGTCCATACGTCTAAAATTATAACATTGGTTTAAGAAGTGAATCCCATTGCACAACTTACATGCGTTGTCGACCGGAGTAGTTGCAGTTTGCATTGCGAAGGAAAAGCTCTTCTGCTTTGGCATGATTGTATTGTATTGGCGCACAGTTTTGGTTTGGTTTGTGAGATCACGATCACACATGTAGTTTGTAGCTTCTCTTGTTCTTCTGGAAATGTAGCCGGCAAGGTCTTGGATGCTTATTTCTTGTTTCTTTCCATGTAGGAGTTCATCAGCCACATGCTCCCATCCACCCTGCCAGCTATTGGGAAGACGTTTGATTATTTTGAAAATTATGTCCATGTTATCCATTTTATGAAGGTAGTTCATGCCACTTAATGTACACATACAGGCAGTAAGTTTTGAGGAAAATTGAATTAAACCATGCTTATCGTTTAGATGAATTGGTGGACCGTTTACAAGTGGATCAAGACATGCTCTTGCAATTTGGTATTTTTGACCAAAAGTGTCCTTCAGCAAATCCCGAGCCTTAAAGTAACCAACATCATTGGGCATATGTTGACATCCCTTGACCAACGCGTTGGCCGAACCCTTTGTATATTGCAATAAGAAAAACAGTTTGCGTTTTGGTTCCTTAACGTTGTAAGATATTAGAGTATCAAATGCATCGATAAAATCTTGATAATCTGCTGAATTTCCATCAAAGACTGGGGGTTCTTGGGGAGGCAGGGAAACATGACTAAGGTTGAGGGAAAATGGAGAATTATTTTGAGGAGAATTGATCACTGGGGTACTAATTTGATTGCTGGGCCCAGAGATAGCATTTATGAATACATTGGGTGAAGGACATGGGTTTACTTGTTCAGAGATTGGTGGGGGTATATTTTGTTCGTTGATAGGTTGCACTTTGTTCGAGATATTCAAGGCATTACCATTATCATATTTTTGACTGACACCAACCTTTGGGTTATCGGAGAGTGAAAGAGTTTGTACAGGTAATTTAAGTGAGATCTTACTAGATTCCATTGCTTGCAATTCGGCATTGGTTTGATCCAGTTCTGCTTGGAGTTCCAATTCTTGTTTCTTTTGTCTATACGCCATTTCGTTTCTTTCATATTCCAAGCGCTTTCTCACTTGTAGACTTTCTAATTCGTTCATTTCCTTTTGGGTTTTACACTTTGATTGCAAGATTGCTTGTTTCCTTTTTATACTCATTAAAGAGCTTGTTAATGAGCATGAGCTTACTTTGCTTCTTAAGGATTGTGTGCTTCTTCTGGACATACCATCGTGCGATTGCACTTCCAATTCCACGTTTGTTTTCCGGCTTGCCACCGACCTTGTTATTATTGGTGACCGGTTTCCAGCACTTGCTTCAGCTTGTGTTGATGCCATCATCAAATTCACAGAACACTTTAAGTTTCAGTGTTAGATTTTGCACTTGAGTTGAAAGAATATTCAAAAACCAAATATAGCCGCCAGATTGTCAAACGTCTATATTATCCTGCGTACTGTCTTTGTTTGATTGGCTTAGAAATTTTCATTAACTGATACTTGACGGATTGACGAGGACGTTTTATTTTGAATCCCCTTTTATTGTTCCGTTGAGTAACGTTTTCTGTAAACAATAATAAATTTGAATATGGTTGAAAAAAGGCGAATTATAATGCAATACACTTACTGAATATTCACAGCCCGTTTTACACAATCTTTTGTTCAGTACGCAGAATATACTTGTTTAATAAAACTTATTTGTTTTGCCACTGAAAAATAACATCAAAAATCAATTACCGAAATAGTGTTGCTAACACCACGACCTTGTAGACTGAATGCGACTGGTTTAGATTGTTCAAAGTTAAATTAAACGTAAATTCGAATTATGGTAACCGCAAAGTACAAATAAAAAATGGTAGCCGGCCAAGTGACCAATAATTATAAAATAATAATGTTCGTGATTTCAATTCACGATAAACATGAATATCCTATCCTATCCCATCTTACGCTTGTCGCTGGCACAGTGTTGCATACCGACCGAAACAATATATTGCCAACTTTTCGACGAACCGATTCGGATAAAAGGAAACCCACACTGTGTCTAAAGCTCGCGATGGTACTTCTTTTTTAAGTCAATGATTGACCAATTATAAGCATTTGTATCAATATTGAGTACACTTATTCCTTCTTTAAGTTTTAGGTTCATAAAAAATAAATATATCTTAAGGGGTCTGATGATTTGTTATTATTTACGAATGCTGGTTCACTGAGCGATATTTTTACTGGGCTACGTTACAAGCTCATTATGATCTCTATATACAGTGGAACCCCGCTTGGAGACCACCTCGATAACACGACCACCTCATTATCAGGACCACTTTAGTAAGGTCCCAAATAATTTACTATGGTAATGCATTGCATTCTGTTTTAATAACGCGACCACCCCGGTTTTCAGACCACGACCGCCATATTATGGTCCAAAACTACAAATTTAACTCCGCTTAGGTGACCAAACGTGCTAAACAATATGCCTTTGTCACCAAAATAATAAGGTTAAATTTATTTTATAATGAAAACAATAAGAATAAATGAGCGCGTACACACACATACAAAGAAGATTGTAGCAAAGAGAACTGACTTTTACAAGATAAATTTCAGTACTAACAGTTGTTTAAATTTATTCTGCAGTATTTGATAAGAATAATGGCATTTGGTAAAAAAATAGTTAAAAGGCAGACGTTTTGGCTGCATATATGACAACTTGGTCCAAAGCAAAATTCACTAACACGACCACCCCGCTAACGCGACCGCTTGATAACGGTCCCATAGGTGGTCAGGTAAGCGGGGTTCAACTGTAGTTTTTGTTTCGGTAATTGTGTGTTTGGTTTAGCCCAGCAGCGGGTCATTAATGCACAACGAGAGAGTATCACCTAGGTGTTTGACACCACTGTTTTTCACATCCGTTTCGACTGTAACTTTATGTTTCTTTATACAGAAACGACCGGGTTCCCCGGTTACCTAATCACTCTTGATATATCTTATACAAAGTCCCTAGTTACCAATCGGTTCCCCAGTTACTTATCCAAACTTGTTAAAACAAACACAAAATTCTAACATGATTAGAATGTTTGTTTAGATCAGGGGCGTGCAACTGTTGAGCGCAATGGGCCACAACGTACAAGTATAGAGATACCGGGGGCCAGACCATCGAACAACTCATATTTTTTATGACGGCTTTCCGTATTCGGCAATTGCTATCTTTAAGCTCAGTTTTGTAACTAACTTGGTAGACATTCGAACTTGGTTAAGCTATTTTGTATAATAACATGCACCCATATAATAAGATCACCTAATACTGTACCACTGCCGAACAAGGCAATTTTCAAACAATGCACATTATTCTGTAACAATGGGAGGTCGTCACAGTACTGTAAACATAACTGTCTTTACAATGCCAATGATGTCGTTACAATTAAGTTTTTAAACTGTAAGGTTAAGTATGAAGTCTGCAGCGGGCCACATAAATAGGTATCGCCGGCCGTGCTGTGGTCCGCGGGCCGTATGTTGCACCCCTCTGTTTTAAATGTTTAGTTATTAGTTCATTTGATTCTTGTTATTATGCAGGGTTAAGGCAGACCAATCACTGGTGGGAATGGCGTATCAGATTATGTGTTGTTCGCATTAAAATTTACTGTCGATGTGTGTCGGTTTTAAGAGTGTATGTAATTTATATAGGTGGTTATGGGGTATTCTGTTTACTTACTTATTTTATTCATTTTATTCTTCTACAATTTTTTGGCAATTTTAATTAAATGATTTTTAGTAGTCTAGAAAATCGGCTGTCAAATACTAATTGGTGCTGAAAATTTGGGAATTTTCCTGATGCTATTATCTCAGAATTCGCCACCGCAAATTAAAAGAATATTAGCTAACTCATTTAATAGATTCAACTCGATTGGACATTTTTTAATTAATGATAAATCAGACTGGTCACTATTTTCAGTCTAATTAAATTTCCTGGCATTTCATGAAGCTTTAAAGATAGATGTTGTCAGTCTGCATAATTTTCCCATTTGCAATTACGCGCACTAGTCCTATGGAGTGTATTAAATACAGTAACTGAAACAAATGAACACATTATAAATATTGAGAAACAATAAATAATAAACACAGAAGAATATAAATTAAATGCCTGAGTTTGAGGGATTATTAATAGCAATCCGTTCACTACAGATTGTGCTATAACGCCTTTTATTATACTATAGTTCTCCCACGCTTTTGGTATAGGCCTATATATGCACAACAGACTCTTTAGTACAACTAATTTAAAAGTTTACAAATAATACTAAGGTAATAACCTAAAACCACGCCTTACACGTGTACAAAAATAAAAAGAACAAAGGATAAAAGGGCAAATGAGAGAAAAAATGACGTAACATAAAACATAAATTAATAATTGAAATCAACTAAACTCTTGCATTAACATTATATATGGGGAGTGTTTTGTGCCTTATTAATTATTACACGCTTACAATATGTGGAACTCTCAGGTGCTTTTACAGTCGCACTACAAAAGGGCGCACGTATCTTTTATTTCCGTAAATAAATTCACTATCTATTTACTTTGATTTTGTGCATATAGCCTCCCGCGGTTATCATTTGTATACTATACATCAAATTAAAAAGTATTTACAAGGGCTACAACATACCCAAAGGAATAATTGGCGAAAACTCTATAAATGTCCATTTGGATAAAAAAACCGCAGCATCCGTAAATGACGAGTTATTAATATTCAGACGCTTCGTGCATAAAGCCCCCCGCGGATATTGTATATAATCTATATATCAATTTAAAGGTATTGGCAAGGGCTACAACATATCATAGAAATAACTGGCTAAAACTCTATAAATGTGTGAATATTAATAATATTCATATTCGGTAGTAATATTTTACATTTTTTTATAAATAAAAAATTATCAGTCGAAAGAGCACGGTTTAATTAGAAGATGGTGTAATTTTTAGGACTGTAGCCCGTCGTAAAAAGTGTTTACATCCGATTTCCGTTTTTCCGCGTTTTATATATCTAGGTAAAGGTACTTTGGTTTTATAATGGTGTATTTATGATTGCGTATGTGTATTCCATTTAGGGGGTATTTCCTGTTGTAAACTGTGGTATTTTAATTCCACTTATGTTTTCCTTAATTATATTATAATATTATCGTAAAATAGTGAATTTAGCCTTTCCAACATTGGATATTAATAAATTTCCGTACGTTTCATTGATAGCGTCTGAACAACGTCGCCGTATCTAGGGAAACAAATTCTAACCATAGAAATATATTATAATGTACTCTCGTTACGATCGTAGAATTTGCAACACAAGCGATCTTCGGCGCAGTGCACCTTGACTTTCTAGGGTGCATTGAGTTATTATTTCTTTGTTAGTTTTAAAGTCGCAACGCTGCCGTCCGCCGAGCTATAACTTCGGAACTTTAAATTGGCCGTAAACGTGAATGGGAAACACTGACCTGATGTTTGCCCATATGTAAGAGCGATACTGCTCTCTCATGTGCGGGAATTGCTTGTTTTCGACTATTTGTTACGCT
>CH002402.1:1176541-1199264 GCA_000149265.1 Ciona savignyi
GATAATTATCAAACTATTTTACAACCACCCGTTAAGAACCAGAGCTATTGCAGTGTAGAGTGTGTTGTGTATGATAAGGACTTTTCTACAATTTTAGCCCAAACTGTCCATTGGTATCACAATAAACTTTTTCGCCAACTAATAAAAAAATCATTACTTTACAATTTTGGTAAATAGACTTTTTTACACTTAAAAAAATTAATTTAAAATTGGGTTATTGTGTTGTACGTTAGGATCCTTTGAAAATAAAATAAAAATAATAAGAAAAAAAATAAAACTAATTAATTAGTATTTCATAACTTGAAAGAAAAAAACACTTATTTCAGAATCTATTTAAAATATTTTTTATTTGGTATTTTTTGTGCAATCATTAGGTGCCTTGCACAAAGTGTAAATTGGATACACCTTAATATAAATAAATAAATATATCTTTTTGTAAAGGTTATTTACACCGTATTGAAACAACCCTTATCCCATACCTAACTTTTTAACTATAACTGCTGTGGGTTTAATCGCAACTGTGTTTGGAAACAATCAATTAAACATCAGACTTCAACATACAATGTCTTGATACCGTGCTATATAACCGCTAATATCAGGATGGCCGAATACTTTTTAAAAATTATTCCAGGTCTATCAGCCCCTGCCAACTGAGCAAGCTGACGTCCAGAAGCTACCAGTCTCCGTACCAGCCGTCGTTGCGCCCACACCACGATCAGTCGACGTTAAATATTTTTCAAAAACTAAAGCCCAGTGGAAGAAAAATCCTGTGTGGATATTGCAGTTTCGTTTGGGCTATGGACGGTGTAAGGTATCCGCAAAAGCAAGATGGAGCATGAATGCCATCTTTATTTGGTTATCCAGTTACAATTGTGAACGTTTATAGGTGGCTGAAGAATATGTATCTTACGAACAATACTACGATGCACTGCCAATTAGCAATATATACACTTTTGTCAAATTACCCTTGTGATATCTGTTATAGACAGTAGTTGTGTGTATTGTAACCTCTAAATGCCTCTTGTTTTGACTGGTTAGCTCATGGTATTCTTAAATGTGTAAGCATTTTGTGTGTCCAGAAAGAAACTGGTTGAATATACCCTTGTTTAATACTAGTAAGGCTCTAAACAGACTTTGCTTAAACTTTCCTTTAGTATGACATTTGATTTTTTTATTGTTTCCTTCTCATAACATGGCATTCCAAACACCAACTCTTTTGCAATCCAGATCTCTCCTGAAACACATATTTCATTGTAGGTGCTCAATGGCAATGGAACCGAAATATGCAGGGAAACGGTCAAGGTGGCTTTCCTTCCACTGATTGGACAAACCCACACTCTTGTGAACAAAATTGAGTTTCTATTTAAGCATGGATATTTATTCGCAGCCAAACCACTCATCGACGAAGGGTGGGCTTATCATTGTACAGTCAATCTCATTGCTAAGTAAGTTTTAAATTCCTAATTATGGGCGATTCAGCATATATGTATTCTATCGACTCTATCCGATGGAGCATTTAAGCAACCAGTTATCATCAGAAAATATTCTAGATTACTGACCTTTTCTTCAACGTATACTGTACTACTACAAATCCACAATTTATGCATTTCCATAACATTGTATTTAAGACCGTTACATTGAACAGATT
The DNA here is from genome assembly GCA_000149265.1 of Ciona savignyi. Lineage (NCBI taxonomy): Eukaryota > Metazoa > Chordata > Ascidiacea > Phlebobranchia > Cionidae > Ciona > Ciona savignyi. The sequence continues at coordinate 1,178,190 of CH002402.1, forward strand.
GCCTCCATCAAAAAGTGCTGCAGATATTGACAAATTAGCCCAAGAGGTGAATGCAATCGAACTAGAATACGTGGAACAACATGGAGAGATTGGTAGGCAATGTATAATTGTGGATAATGTTTAGAAAATTGGGACAAATATCATTTTTGTCTATTTTTTTGTCAATTTGCATTTCGCCCCAAGAATCACCAAAAGGGGTAATAGTATCACAATAAACTTAAACATTTATTAGACAGCATGATATAGTAGAAACTAAAACGTTGAGTGATAAATCTAGGGGATTCCCCTATGACTTTAAAAACCTAAGCGGTAATTTTTCCCATAATTTTGCTTTTTTAAACATAGTGCTTGAACAGCTGCTCCAATTTTGATAAGATTTGGTGGAATGTTAGTGCCTTAGCCACTGCTTTGCCGATTAGAAGAAAGAAATATTATACCTAGGAAAATACCCTAAAAATTATGATTTGTTCCTAAATCACAAGGATATCATATTCCTGAACCCTAAACATATATAAAAAAAGTTATAAAATCGGATTAAAACTTTAAGAATTGTTAGATATGATTATGAAAGGCATGCTATGTCGCCCCGACATCTACAAGGAGTCGTTAAATCATACGTTTATGCTTGCTGAAACAAAACTATTGCAGTCGGGTTGAAACTTTCTGGAATGTTGGATAACATGGACCTGACGTGCACATATCTTAGGATAAGATATATTGTGTAATAAACATGAATTACATGATTATTTTGGTATCTCAGGGGCCTTGCAAACAAACTACATACTCAATGTGTATCAAATGTAGTCAGAATCCCTGTGTGCATAAACAAATAGCATACAAATTTTGGTTTAAAAATAGTGGTTTTTAAACACGTAGTTGACACTATAATCGGATTTTGTCCGTTTTTTGTTGTTTATTTAAAAAAAGGACAATTTTTTTTGAAATTTAATAATCAGTTAATGTGCATTTTTATTTGTTGTCTTTTAAAAAAAGATATATCATTTTGTCCACTTTTGGTGCTCTTAAGCTTGGTTTTTGTCATATGCCCGACATACGTGCTTGTGTCGGTAGATTATCGTGCAAAATGGTAAATAAATTGAATAAAACGTACACCTTTAATACAACTTTATTTAAACTTGCAAAGGTAAAAATTAAACAAAAGGGAAAAAATGTAAAAATAAAAGCATGGTCTTTAACATGACTTAAAAAAGTCTTTTTTAAACACACGTATCTTTAACAGTTTTCGTCGAAAATTCAGCGCCACTCAAATTACTCATCAATTTCTATAACACCCAATAAAAACACAAAATATCAAATAGACTTCACACACTTTCAGAAATTAAGATATCAATTTCTAAAATACCCTGTGAACCTTAAAATGTTAAATAGCAGATTGGTATGATTTTTATTGTGTAATTGTATGTGAAGTATTAGGTATCTGGTAGACTTGTAAAAGCATGTGAGAAGAATACATGTTTATTTAACTAGGATAAAAAATTTAGGTTTGGCAACTCAGGGAGTCTTTGCTTCTGTCATAGATTAAGTTTTACAAACGAAACTAAATAAACTATATAAATGTGTAAAACATCCCACATTATTCTGATTGCAGAACCATATATATTAAACAGTCTAAATGGGGTTTTGCAAATAGTGTTGGCTAACACTATTATGTATTAAATATGCAGTAACATGATTACGGTAAATCAAATGAGAAAAAACATATGTGTGAATTAAGTTTGGAACTGGAAATGAATGTTTAATCCATTTAGAAAGTGGCATCTATACAAAAAAAATATATAGAATTAAAAATAAAATACAATTTACCCTAGGAATCTCTCCCCAAATAGTAATAAAACCAATACATTTATAGTTAACTATTACCAGATGTAGTAAACAATTCTATGCTTACACCCCGAATCCCCAAATATCAAACTAGAGGAATAATCCAGCATAACAAGAACAACAAAAATTCAACAAAATAAAATTAGCAACACCTAAAGAATGTCTAGCACTTGTTAGCACAAGCAACTGTCCTTCATTCGACACAACTAATGGACAGGAAAATTGTAAAGTAAACAATTAAGAGAGAAAGGGAAAAATTAATTTTACATATAAGAAAATGCAGTTAAGAAAGAACTACTTTTTTCTACATGGACGAGGACCACAAACTGTAGGTGTAAAACTTTAATCACCAACCTAATTTGTTGGTTGTTTGGCAATCCACTGGGTTCAGGCAATGTCTGCTAAGTGTTTATTTGGAGGCGCAGTCTTTTATTAGATTGCGTTGTAAAATCTAATTATATTGTATAAATGTCGAGATTATTTCTCAATTTTTTTGAATGGTGTAATTGTTTAAATATTTAATTAAGGATTGACCAAATTTTGGTGTGTTTTCTTCTAAGCACGCAGTTAAATAAATATGACTGGGCATTAAAACTTACCCAGGTCACGCAAGTGACAAGAGTAAATCTATTAACACAATCCGACATTAAAATTCTTCTGTAAGTACTACAGACCCCAGTATTCGGACGCGCATGTATGTAAAAAACCGTTGCAATTATGAGGGTTTTTTTTATTCCGCAAAACGCCAGTTGAAATGGTCGCTTTAAAAGTTAATTAGTTTTTTATTTGTAAAAATAAATTCTTACTCGCACGGCGTGCGGATGGTCCTGCGTATCACGAAAATAAAATCAAAGAATTTGTTTAATATACATAAAATAGAGAATTTAAAATTTCACCATCCACGCAATCGTCAAAGGCACCACAAACTGTAGTTGTAAAACTTTAATTACAAACGAAAGTCGTCAAATTTTATGTAATTCACTGGGTTCAGGCAATGTCCGCTAAGTGTTTATTTGGATATGCAGTCTTTTATTAGATTGCGTTATGAAAACTAAAATTTGCATTTATACAATCTAACTTTCGGGATTTACAAAATTAGCTTACATTGTATCACGTAATATTAAGTATAACAATCAACGTTATATTACGTACACAATGAAACAATCAACGTGTGAATGGTGTTTTGTGCAAATAAATACGCAATTTTTACGAACTACGCTTGTCTGCCACACTTTTCGTTTCTGACGCAAATACACGGCTTATTTCAATATAATTAGGTATAAAACGTGGTCAGGTTTTACACATTGATTATTGCAATAATTAGAAAAAAAGTTTTACATTATTTACAAGACTTATTTAATGACACACTGGTTTTATTGTCACCAAGAAACGCATTTCAATCCCTTAATTACGTTTAGTTCAGATGTTAAAAATCCCCCATTTTTTACATAGCCTAGTTCCAATATTTTCCAGAATCGTTTTTGTTATTTACTGAGGCAAGTTTTGAACCCATGATGGGTTAAACCGTTTTTTTGTATAGAGTCGGTATATGTATCGGTCGCGTTGACCATTCTGCCACACGACCGTAAAATCCCCCATGTTTACTAACGATAATCGCGATAACTGACCCGTGATTATTGATACTTGTAATAAAAAATATTTGCCTCTTTTCTATTAACTTCAATTGGGCAAAACGCGATTCACACAATAATTATTTGATTCTCAACGTCATATAGACAACCATTTACACGTTGACTGTTAAATTTTATATCACGTAATACAACTTAAGTTGTGCTAAGATTGTAAGTTGCAGACCTAAATATAAGCCCTAAATATAAGCCATATACTAACTAAACTTTTACTTTTTGTAATAAATTGATAATTCTGGTCTCCGCAACTATTTTACATGAATAAGGAAACTAAAACTGTGTATGATCCATTATGTGGCCAAGGGCCCACAAACTTTAGTTTTAAAATTTTATTTACCAACCAAACTTGTTATGTGTAAAGTAATCTACTGGGTTCAGGCAATGTCCGCTAAGTGTATTATTTGGAAACGCAGTCTTTCATTAGATTGCGTTGTTAAAACTAAAATTCTTTCTATTATAAAGTTAAGCAATCATATTTGAATTTTAGATTATATAATTTAGCTTCAAGGGTCTATTCTATATGTAATCAACGATAACGCTTGCTTGTACGAAGACGGGCAATCTAAATGTAGAGAGAAAACAAAAGGGATATTGTATGACTTCGTCCAGCCGTTTACAGTTTAGACAAGAATATACATTTTTAACAAGCCAGCACGAATATCAAGTGTAGTTTTTTAACTCCTGCACCCAACAGTTTTTACTTGCTGGAAGTATACCACAGTGGTTAGGTACCATGGGGACCATGTTTAAGGAAATATTGGGTATATTGTGTAGTCATTTTGTATTATGCAAATAGTGGTGGTGCCACATAGTTGGTATCATCTAATTTCGTTTGCTCGTTTCTTTCTTTCAAGAGCAAAAGAAAATAATTATTCTAAAATCCACCAATTGTGAAAAACTATAGGCTAATGATCTTAGCACATAGTATATTGGTTTCTATTAAAATTTGGTTTTACAAAAAAATATATTTTCAGATCTCAATGAATTGTTACAACAGTCTTCCTCTGGAGATAAATGTAATTCACCGACCAGCAAAAATAAATTGGTAAGTTAATAACACTCATTTTTGTTTCAGTATTAGTCAAATACATTTTATGAGCAGGGTTCCACATAAAAATTTAAATCGACTGATCAGCAATTTATTAAATACGTCATTGAAAAATGTTTAACTCTTATTTAATGTGTTTTTGTATATGGTCTTACTGCAGGTGCCTGTGTTAATATTTAATCCCCCATCCCCTTATTCTCAAATGATATATCTCTTCTAGGCTACCCAAGTTCCAACTTACAGCCTACCCAAACCCCAAGTACAAGGATCTCAACCAAAGGGAGGTAAAATGGAATGGGTTGTGGAACGTTTTCCTTGGCTGGGTATAAGTGTAATACGATCGTTATTACTTATACATTCAGCGGTGGAACTCAAGTCGTAAGTTTACTGCTATTATACTAAACTAAGTTGAAACGAATATAATGTGGTGGTTAAACACGTGGTTGACACTCTCTAGTTGCAAGGTTCAATTTAGAACCAAAGAATATTTATATTTAAACCATGATGCTGCCGTCAGATTACCAAGTTTATTGTACTGCGTTCTCTATGAGAATTAGACATTGCTACGGATTTGGTTTTAATACACTATTTTTAGACGTATTTTAACGACTGTCGTTTTTCGGTTTTTTTTTCACGTTTTCAAATTTTTATCAAAGGTCCTGCTTTGTGTTTTCATTGTTGAAACAAAAAATAAACTAAACTAAAAAACTATTATCCATGAAATGCCTTTCTGTTCAAGACATGTGAATGATGTTGGCTCTTTTCAGTTATATCAAATTAATCAATTAAAAAATAGCTGCATGTAGAATTTCTTACATTCTAACTCATTAATAGACATCACACCCGAGCCCAACCAGCCCGTACAATGGCTGCACTGAGAATGCATACTTACCAGACAATGATGAAGGGAAGACAATTTACCGACTTCTCCGTAAAGCCTTTGACCAGGGTTTAACCTTTGGGATTGGAATGTCACCGAACACGCACCAATACACCGTCATGTTTAAGGATATTCCGCATAAAACTCAGTTGAAAGGTGGCGCAGTGAAGTAAGTATGTGACTTTCATGGACAAGGTTCTGATGTGTATAACTTCAAACAAATAGAGCAGTTGTTAAGTGGGTGGTTATAAACGTCTATTTCTATAAGTATAGGATATTCACATTTATCCCGTGAATGGGAAAGCCAAGCGGTTTCACATTGGCAATCGTCAGATCACCTTGCGCCCACCGTCGGGTTACCGGAGCTATTTCAGTGAGTTGTGTATGATACACACGTTCCTTTAATTTAATAGAACCCAATAACCCGCTGGGTTCAGGCAATGTCCGTTCAGTGCCTTTCCCAACGACACAACCCAAGCGACCAGTTTCATATCTGAAACACTTTCGCTGAAAGACGACGCATTAACCCACCAGACTAATCTGTCTGTTCATGTTCCTGTTTAGCAAAATCAAAGCAATATTTCTTTATTATACAACACTTGGGTTAACTGTGGTAAATCCTAGATAACCCAATTGTCGAAATGAGGTAATCTTACGAATGGACGTTCTTAGACTCCCTCTGTGTTTCCCATTCTGACTTAAACTTGAGCATATTATTCCACTTTTATACCGACGACACCTTTTGTTACCACTAAGCTATTAGCTTTATCATTATTTTCTTTTAGGGGCGGTTACCCAGACAAGAATTATATTAAAGCAGTTGCTGCGGCTTTGAGTAAGCACGGGATTAAAAATTGAGCGCAAAAGAAAACTGTAGAAGCCTACACTTTTCCCAATATAGCTGTATTCTGTTAATCAAGTGTTCTTTGATAATATGTTGTATATTATTGGAAAATTTGTACACATTAGTTATTTTTATAAAATAGTATTTGAATCCTATCCTATCCTAAGTATTTGAATTATTAAGTTTGTATTAAATTAGCGATTTGTTATTGTTTATCGTATTCCTTATGAAGTCTTTATAACCGATTTCTCAGGCTATAGTCCACACATGGAACCATAGGTCCAATAACTTCCCCTTTTACACAATACCATTTTTTATGGCCTAATTTTTGTAAAAGAACGATTTTTTTAATATATGAAATAAGCTCAATTTATAATCACTTGATTTATAATCGCTTGATGGTTAAATAGAACATATGGTAAATCGATGCTTTCGGGAACTAATACAATTATTTGTGTATAATCACGTATATTGTTTGTAGAAAACGTATGTGATGGTATTGTTACTAACAAGTAATTTGCGTCGTATTTTATAGTAATCCGCTGAGTTCAGGCAATGTCCGGTAAGTGCCTCGCCCAAAGACACAACCGACTAGCTAGCATATACTTAAAGAAAATATTTAGCTAACAACATTTGGCTCAAAAACTTGAGGAAAAGTTTTATTTGAAATGAGAAATAATTTGGATTTTACTTCTTCTAGAGCCCAAAACGTGAACTACCGTCATTATAAAGTTATTTGCCGGATATATCACCTTACTATGATTGCAACTATTAACAAAATTTAAGTTTTGGTCCATGTTTTCTTGTAATGGATTCAGAAATTGTTCATAGGAAACATATGAATATTTTTTGTCCGGCCGATTGCGGTTAAGTGCGTCGACTTTCAATGGTCGCTAGCTAGTCGGTTGTGTCCTTGGGCAAGGCTCTTTACGGACATTTCCTGAACCCAGCGGATTAATGGGTTCTACCAAATGGAAGGAACGTGTCTATCATATACAATACACTGCAATAGCTCCGGTAACCCGACGATGGGCGCGAGGTGATCTGACGATTGCCCGTGTGATAACCACCTTGGTTTTCCCATTCATAAACATGAATATCCTATCCTAATATCAATATATTTAAATAATTTACACTATTTTAATAAATAAACTGAATATTTTGTAGATCAATTGTTTAAGATCGTTTTGTATACATAAAGCGGTTATTTAGTTTATTTTCCCCCAACGACCGCATGGTTTTAAAATTTTAACTAATTTTCTAGTCACTGTTAAAGCCGTTTAATAAAACGTTCCTATCCTACCACCAGGTATACTGTAGTTTATGCTGGCAGAAATTGTTTTTTTTATATATATATACGACTAGAACAGTATTGCGTGGTGAACAAAGATATTTTCTAAGCTATAAAATTCGGGTTTATAGTTATGTGTATAGTTTTATAGTTCTGAATAGTATGTATATGATATTCGCTTTTGCTCCTGTGGCTAACGACGTAAAAATTAACAAAACAAGTGAAATTTTCATTTCATTTTATTGAAATTTTCATTGGCTCTTTGACCTGAATATAAGAACACGGATTCCAATTAAACAAATTACAACGTTTCAATGTAAGAGGAGGCTTACGTGGATGATAGATGAACTCCATCCTACATCTCGGCAATTTTCTGCATGAAGCTTTCCATGTCGGCTTCTAAATTGTGCACGATAATAATTCGAATAAAATGCTACAATTATGGGTTTAAGGGTTTGATACTCATATTTACTCCGACGATGGAAAACATTTTGGGATTATTTCACCGAAAATTGTCAGATTACATCATACTAAAGTAGGATTACGAAATCTATTGTAGTTTAGTTATATGAATAAAATATTTTTACTGTTTTAGTTCATCCGAGTAATTTATACCGGTTTTATCGTCGTCCGATAAGTACACAAATAAACGATTTATTATCTTCCGTCATAATATATGGACAAACCATGGCTTACCATCCTCCATGTTTTCGGAAGAGAATTTGGATCTGCAAAGGTAGTTGTTTAAGCCAAGTAAATAATGTAATTTTTATTTGAATGTGAACTAATTATGCTTTTATGCTATTTATCGAAATTAGCTTTTGTAAATACAAATTGAGTTACAGACGATTGCGTTTTGCGGTATTTTTTAGACATTGTTACACTATGTTATAATATTTATTGATTTTAATTGGGAATAAATGCTGATAAAAACTTACTCATTCCATCGGATTCTGCGACGGCGACGACCCAACAACCATTTTGCCGCGGTTGTTGCTATGGGAACCCAGCTATCATCGGCCTGGAGTTCGGTGCTCTCCTCTGCTACCACCTGGTGGCCAAGTTGCAGAAGTACCAGAAAAGCAAAAAACACTTTTGAGTTCATCTTCTTGTTTCTTCAATTCCCTGAGTTGATCTGAAGATCTTCTTTGTAGGTTTCGATGTGAAGATTCCTATTTTGCCTCGCTATTTATATCCTTGCCATGTAAAAATTCAAGAGATCAATTTACCCAGAAATGCTCATTTTAGATTCCGAACCGCACATTTAAGCAAATTTGCATATTCTGACTTCGGCTAAACAATGATGTAAGCGCCACGTTGTCGCTTTTCAGTGATGTCAACTAAGAATTATATTTATTATTAATATTTCTAACCTTTATTGATTTATATGCTGAAAAAACGCATTTCTGCCAAAGACAATGATTTTGTCGTCCACCGCGTTCTTATGTGTCCTGTTTTAAAAGAAATTGAATAATTTTGAAAGGTATATTCACTATTACAGACTATACCATTATACCATGTAAACCGATTTTTCACAATTGTTTTATAATTATTTTAGGTTTGAATCGTTTTACTCTTGCCTCTAATCGGGTCACCGTTACCATTAAAGAGTGTTTTGTTTGAAACAATTTCATCGTCTTAAGTAATTTCAAGACGACATGACTAAATTTCAAACTAAAAGTTTAACTTATTAACCCACAAGGTTCAAAATCGCTAATTTAAAAAAAATGTTCAGACCATCAACGCATCTGCTTATGGCGACTATCCTCTAAATTACCCATTCTATCCGATATACAAAGTGGTTAACGCACACGATTTAAAAATGCACATATAACACGCAATCGGCTTAATGTGCAAGATAGGGTTCCCCACCATATTGGTATGCACAGCAAAGTATAGAACGGATGGATGCGTCATTGGTTTGGACGCAGAAACATTATTGGAGCCACTGATGCTTTGGAAGGGAAATTGTCCTGAAGAACTGGATAAAATGTAAATTATTTCTTGCGAACCGGCATTTTCATCTAATGCAATATGCAAGCCATTCGTATAAAGACTGGGGTTGATTGACATCTATTAAAATGTTTCTGTCTTAACAAACCGGTAAAGCTCTCAGTGCAAATAATTTTTCCTCAGATGGGAAATTGGATTTGCATACGAAGGGGAATCATTCAGGACGAATTCCATTTATACCCATGATAGAATATTCGTTGAATTATGCTGGAGGAAAACTAATTGCCTTATTTGTTGTAGTGACAAAACATACTGGTTTATAAACATAAAGCATTATATTACGAAACAATGCGAGAATGCTGATGGTCATATAAACAGCAGTCACCATAAGTTAACTAATGTTTGAAATTTTGTTTATTTCCTTTGAATTAAACGGTTTTGTTTTAATCATTACTTTACGACAATTTATCGGCCAACGATGTGATCTGTTTGGTATCGGCCTAGTTTAGAATAAAATATATTTATGTTTATCCCTGTAAATGAGAAAACAAAGGAGATTAATAAACGGGCAATCGTCAGATCACCTCTCCCCCACCGTTGGATTACTGGAGCTATTGCAGTGTGTTGTGTATGATTCACACGTTTTTCCAATTTAGTAGAACTATCTAGAGACCAGTTTCTAATTTGTAAACTGAAGGAAAGACAATTTACCGACTTCTCCGTAAAGCCTTTGACCAAGGTTTAACCTTTGGTATTGGAATGTCACCGAACACGCACCAATACACCGTCATGTTTAAGGATATTCCGCATAAAACTCAGTTGAAAGGTGGCGCAGTGAAGTAAGTATGTAACTTTCTTCTGACGTGTATAACATTAAACAACTAACGCAGTTGTTAAGAGGGTGTTTATAAACGTATATAAGTACAGGATATTCACATTTATCCCGTGAATGGTGAAGCCAAGCGGTTTCACATTAGCAATCGTCAAATCACTTCGCTCCCATCGTCGGGTTACCGGAGCTATTTCAGTGTGTTGTGTATGATTTACATGTTTCTTTAATTGAATAGAATCCATTAATTCGCTGGGTTTAGGCAATGTCCGTTAAGTGCCTTGCCCAAGGACACAACCGACTAGCTAGCGACCAGTTTCGCATATTACCAAACAATGTGAGAATGCTGATGGTCATATAAATAGCGGTCACCAGAAGTTAACTAATGTTTGAAATTTTGTTTATTTCCTTTGAATTAAACGGTTTTGTTTTAATCATTATCTTACGACAATTTATCGGCCAACAATGTGATCTGTTTGGTATCGGCCTAGTTTAGAATAGAATATATTTATGTTTATCCGTGTAAATGGGAAAACCAAGGAGATTAATACACGGGCAATCGTCAGATCACCTCGCCCCCACCGTCGGATTACTGGAGCTATTGCAGTGTGTTGTGTATGATTCACACGTTTTTCCAATTTAGTAGAACTATCTAGCGACCAGTTTCTAATTTACAACCTTTCAGTTGTAAGGCGTCGCACTAAACCATCAGACTAACCGGTCGGACAAGATAATGGCGACAATCTTTTTTCTTTCTTTGGAAATCATTACTCTTTGTTTAAATTGCATTGAACCGTCTGCAGCCAAAAAACATGTGTAGTCATTTAATAGAGCCCGATACCGAAGATTCTGGTATCGGATATCGTCCTCAAAAAAAGGTTCTCGCCGAGAAGAGTAAGAAACCAAACTCGATGTCAAACAGCTACTACCTCCAAAAAGTATTACAAATATTTTTTACCTTTTTCTCATGATCAAACGCATACTGTTGATTGTACGCATATATAACTACTGTTTCGAACAGATACCTCCGACTTTTATTAGCATTATCCAGTCGTTTTTCCATTGAAAACTTTGCTAAAATCAGTTAACGTATGAAATCATGATGTTTATATTTATTCTAGCCCCCCAAAAAAATTAAAGCCAAAACGTGAATTACCGTCATAATGAAATTATTTTTCAGATTTATCCTCGTACTATATTTATCAATATATTGTAACTATTAACAACATTTAAGTTTTTTCATGTTTTTCTTGTGGAGAATTCAGAATTTGATCATAAGAAACGCAAGAAAAAAAAAAATTAATTAATTATCACTATTTTAGGAAATAAACTGCATATTTTGTAGATCAATTGTCAAAGTTTTATTTACATGGAAGCGATTATAGACTTAATTTATTATCCTCAACAAACGCATGTTTGCTTGTACTATTTTACCTAATTCTAGTCACTGTTGGAGCCTTTTAATAAAACGTTTCCATCCTCACACTAGGTATACTGTAGTTTATGCTGGCAGAAATTATTTCTTTATATATACGGCTACAACAGTATTGCGAGAACAAAGATTTCTAGTTTTCTACAGGCTTTAAAATTCTAATTGGTTTATAGTTATGTGTATAATTTTATAGTTCTGAATAGTCATGTATATGATATTTGCTTTTGCTCCTGTGGCTAAAGACGTAAAAATTAACAAAACAAGTAAAATTTTTATTTCATTTTATTGAAATTTTCATGGACTCTTTGACCTGAATATAAGAACACGGATTTCAATTAAACAAATTACAACGTTTCAATGTAAGAGGAGGCTTACGTGGATGATAGATGAACTTCATCCTAAATCTCGGCAATTTTCTGCATGAAGCTTTCCATGTCGGCTTCTAAAATGTGCATGATAATACTTCGAATGAAATTCTACAATTATGGTTTAAGGGTTTGATACTCGTGTTTACCTCGATCATGGAAAACATTTTGGGATTATTTCACCAAAAATTGTCAGATTACATCATACTAAAGTAGGATTACCGAATCTATTGTAGTTTAGTTATATGAATAAAATATTTTTACTGTTTTAGTTCATCGAGTAATTTATACCGGTTTTATCGTTGTCCGATAAGTACACAAAGAAACGATTTATTATCTTCCGTCATAATATATGGACAAACCATGGCTTACCATCCTCCATGTTTTCGGAAGAGAATTTGGATCTGCAAAGGTAATTGTTTAAGCCAAGTAAATAATGTAATTTTTATTTGAATGTGAACTAATTATGCTTTTATGCTATTTATCGAAACTAGCTTTTGTAAATACAAATTGAGTTACAGACGATTGCCTTTTGCGGTATTTTTTAGACATTGTTACACTATGTTATAATATTTATTGATTTTAATTGGGAATAAATGCTGATAAAAACTTACTCATTCCATCGGATTCTGCGACGGCGACGACCCAACAACCATTTTGCAGCGGTTGTTGCTATGGGAACCCAGCTATCATCGGCCTGGAGTTCGGTGCTCTCCTCTGCTACCACCTGGTGGCCAAGTTGCAGAAGTACCAGAAAAGCAAAAAACACTTTTGAGTTCATCTTCTTGTTTCTTCAATTCCTCGGGTTGATCCAAAGGTCTTCTTTGAAGGTTTCGATGTGAAGATTCCTATTTTGCCTCGCTATTTATATCCTTGGCATGTAAAAATTCAAGAGATCAATTTACCCAGAAATGCTCATTTTAGATTCCGAACCGCACATTTAAGCAAATTTGCATATTCTGACTTCGGCTAAACAATGATGTAAGCGCCACGTTGTCGCTTTTCAGTGATGTCAACTAAGAATTATATTTATTATTAATATTTCTAACCTTTATTGATTTATATGCTGAAAAAACGCATTTCTGCCAAAGACAATGATTTGTCGTCCACCGCGTTCTTATGTGTCGTATTTTAAAAGAAATTGAATAATTTTGAAAGGTATATTCACTATTACAGACTAAACCATTATACCATGTAAACCGATTTTTCACAATTGTTTTATAATTATTTTAGGTTTGAATCTTTTTACTCTTGCCTCTAATCGGGTCACCGTTACCATTAAAGAGTGTTTTGTTTGAAACAATTTCATCGTCTTAAGTAATTTCAAGACGACATGACTAAATTTTAAACTAAAATTTTAACTTATTAACCCACGAGGTTCAAAACCGCCAATTTAAAAAAATGTTTAGACTATCAAACCATCTGCTCATGGCGACTATCCTCTAAATTACCCATTCTATCCGATATACAAAGTGGTTAACATATAACACGCAATCGGCTTAATGTGCAAGATAGGGTTCCCCACCATATTGGTATGCACAGCAAAGTATAGAACGGATGGATGCGTCATTGGTTTGGACGCAGAAACATTATTGAAGCCACTGATGCTTTGGAAGGGAAATTGGCTTGAAGAACTGTATAAAATGTAAATTATTTCTTGCGAACCGGCATTTCCATCTAATGCAATATGCAAGCCATTCGTATAAAGACTGGGGTTGATTGACATCTATTAAAATGTTTCTCTCTTAACAAACCGGTAAAGCTCTCAGTGCAAATAATTTTTCCTCAGATGGGAAATTGGATTTACATACAAAGGGGAATTCATTCAGGACGAATTCCATTTATACCCATGATAGAATATTCGTTGAATTATGCTGGTGGAAAACTAATTGCCTTATTTGTTGCAGTGACAAAACATACTGGTTTATAAACCATTATATTACCAAACAATGCGAGAATGCTGATGGTCATATAAATATCGGTCACTATGAGTTAACTAGTTGTTTAAAATTTTGTTTATTTCCATTGAATTAAACTGTTTCGTTTTAATCATTATCTTACGACTATTATCGGCATCGTTTATAGGATAGAATATATTTATGTTTATCCCTGTAAATGGGTAAACCAAGGAGATTAATACACGGGCAATCGTCAGATCACCTCTTTTACACAGTTGGATTACTGGAGCTATTGCAGTGTGTTGTGTATGGTTCACACGTTTTTTTCAATTTTGTAGAACCCATTGATCCGCTGGATTCAAAGTGGCTTGCCCAAGGACACAACCGACTACCTAGCGACCAGTTTCTAATTTGCAACCTTTCGGTTGTAAGGCGTTGCACTAAACCGCCAGACTAACCGGCCGGACAAGGTATCAGCGACAATCCTTTTTTCTTTCTTTGGAAAACATTACTCTCTGTTTAAATTGCGTCTACAGCCAAAAAAAGATTTGTGGTCATTTAAAAGAGGCCGATACCGAAGATTCTGGTATCGGATATCGTCCTCGAAAAAGGAAAAAAAAATTCTTCGAGTAAGAGACCAAACTCGATGCCACACAGCTTCTACCCCTCAAAGTTATTACATATATTTTTCAACTTTTCCACATGATCAAACGCATACTGTTGATATTCATTGTGCGCACATCTAACTACTGTTTAGAACAGATACCTCCGACTTTCATTTGAATTAACCAGTCGTTTTTCTATTGCCGAGTTCACACGTTGTCGACTTGTTCTGATGTATTAAAAACACCAAAATCACTGCTAAACAACGCTTTACTAGTGTGAAATAAAGTAGAAAAGAAACTAAAAAATGTAAACAATTCGAGTGGGATTGAAATTTAAGTCGAGTCAACATTATCATGTAGAAGCATCAGCGGAATGTGTTTCGTAGACGTAGGAGAGCCAATCTTGGCGTGGAGCAGTGTGCTGCCCAATCTTCTACGCGGGGAGATGCGTCGGTTTAAAATCGGGAGTTCCCCGAAAGGGCGAACGCCAATGTCTTCAAAATTGGGGAGAAAATCGCTAAACTTGTTTGGGGTGTTACGCGTCGGCATGCGCTTGCCGGGGCTGAAGTCGCGCGCAATTAAATCGGCGACGTCAACACCAGGAGAAATGTCGGAAGTGAATGTGGTCGGTGGGACACGGCTGATTCTTTGCCGCTGGTCACTCCCTGATACAATATACACTCCTAAGTCTGGGCTGTCGAGTTGCGTGTTATACGGCTCGTCGACTCCAGGTTTGGTTGGTTCATGGACGAAAGGAATGAGGTCTGGCGTGGCGTCCAGTTCGTCGAAGAGGTTTTCAAGTTTCACCAAACTGTCTTTGCGGATCCTTTTGGACGGCAAATTTGGGGAAGAGTTGAGTCTTTTCTTTCGCGGCCATTTCTGAATGTGGTCGCCAATCGGTGAGGGTTTCCGCTTTAATAACGACGGCGGGGGTGGCGGGGGCCGTACGTGCGGGGGCTTCTTGCACGAGGATGGGGTTCGGGTGACGAAGGTGTCGATGGGCCCTGTTAGCTTGGTGGGTGCGGGTGAGATGTTCCCCATCTGCTGAATACGCGGTGATCGGCGAGGTGAGGTTTTACGATTCGGCGACGTCATGATTCCTGGTTTCGATGTGGTTGCTTCCGTGGATAGTACTGGTCTTTGTGCGGCTGGTATGGTGTCACGTCGTTTTTTAGGGGTTACAAGGGTAACAGGTTGTTTTTTACGAGGTGTTAAACTTGGATGGGGTTTTTGCGGAGTTGCAAAGCTTATATGGGATTTTTGTGGGGTTGTAAAATTTGTGTCGGGTTTTTGCGGGGTTGTAAAGTTGTGAGAACCTTTCTGCTGATTGGGTGATTTGTGGGTTGCATGGGTACTTAGTCTGTCCGGCGAAACAAAGACATCGGTTAAACCATCTGAGTCCTGATATGCTGCAAATGGTGTTGGTATTCCCGGTGGAGTCGTGGGCTGTGGCGCATTACCGTCAAAATCAGTTGATTTTTGTGGCGCTTTTACAGAGGGTTGTGGAGCAGAGGTTGCCACTGATATTTCAGTATTTTGATCTTCAGGATTTGATGAAAACAGATTTTTTGCGACGGGCTTGAATGTATCGGACAATGGTGTAGACACTAAATTCAATCTCCGTCTTGTGCGCTGTGGGTTTTCCGTCGCATATTTCCGCCCGATATTCCGCTGTCCTGGACCTGTATATTTGAACAGCAAACTGCCGGGCGAGAACGGAGGTTTTGATCCGGCATCACTGAGTTGTTTCGATCTGGCAGCACTAGGAGTTGGAGGAGCAGCTTCATGGTGTTGCTGTACCACCTCGGCCCGCGCTACTGTGCGGGACTTCCCCCCAACGTCATCACGGTAGAAGGAGTGTCGGCGTGTGAGCATTATAGCATGTCGTGGACTCCTGTGGATATGAAGAATGCTTTATGCTTCACATCGGAATACCCAGACGACGTTATAAGTCATTAGTAGGAAAAATTGCAATATGTTGTGTATTAGTACAGTTTTTCAGCAAAATCTACCAATACAAATAAAAAACCTAAACAGATTAGCTCAAGTAAAGACGATTACCCGTGTGACAACCGACCTACATATTCTCATTAACGGGTATAACAGATGGATATCCTAATGTGATTTGAACGTTACTCGACATCCTACAATACTTCCTCTCACCTTCTGAGCTTCGCAGCTGCATGTGGGAGGATCCTCTGCGTCTCTTCCTCTTTCATCGGGGATTCCTCAACGATCGTGTGATCAGGAGCAACATCCGGCGTTCCACAGCTCCTCCTCGACCTCATCCGCTGTCGAGCCAACGCGGTGAACTTCTGCTTCGCGATCGGTGTGTCGATCACCGATGTTCGGCGCAAACGACGCTCTTCCACAACTGGGAATGGAGGAGTCGACTTGTTTAGTTGGTCAGTGTGAATCAGGGCCAGTCGTGCTTGGGTGTGGGTTTTGTGTTTTTTTATAATAGTGGTAGGGTTGGGGTTAATAAGGGGAAGGATTAGGGTGTGTTATCATAGAAGGAAGGTTTAGGTTAATAGGAAGCGGGTTAAGGCAGGAGTAGGATATGTTATTATAGAGGGAGGGTTGAAGCAGAATTAGGGGAAATTGTGGTGAATGGTTAGGGTTAATAGGAGCGGATTGGGGCAGGATTGGGGTATGTTGTAAAATAGGGATCATTGTAGTAGAATAGCATTATTGTGTAATAGTGTGCATGTTGGTACGGTTATAATGATTTGATTTTAAGTTAAAAGCATTATGTTTACACATTAAGTCCCAGGTGTTTAACTTACAAGGCACAAGTGCAGTTTAAACAACTTAAAGTTATTCCTAGTATTATAGATCTAATGTTCTGGTTTGTACAATTAAAGGAGTGGGCACCTATTGACACCTGCTATTGCCTCAAACCCACGACACAATGTCCTACCTTTCCGAACAACACCCTTGGTGGCTTTGCTATTCTTGGCTTGCATCAAGTTGTTCAATTTCTTGCGCGCTGATTTTGAAGGAGATGCGAACAAATCTCTACGAACACGAACCACTTCTTGCGATACTGCACAATGATATAGACAACAATTAAAGGGAATCCTCCATAATTTAAAAGTAAATGGAAGGAAAATATATTCAAAATACATTTTCCCACAAATAATACATCAGCTAAACTTCGAAATCTGTATAAATAATTGCAGCACAATAAGACTGGAAAATTGGGGCCATCTTGAATGTTATTAATTAACTAGTATTTATCAAGCTACTACAGAGCCACACCTACCTCCTTTGTCGATATCTTGCATGGCAGATGATTCCTTCGGTGGTTCTTCTACCTTGTGAGTGCGGTTGTTAGTTTTGTTAGCGTTTGACGCCAAAGTTGCTCGAATTGATTCAACACTTTTTGTTCTGCAGGTGTGTAAAAACATATATAAATAATAA
This sequence comes from Ciona savignyi, assembly GCA_000149265.1. NCBI lineage: Eukaryota > Metazoa > Chordata > Ascidiacea > Phlebobranchia > Cionidae > Ciona > Ciona savignyi. Next base: position 1,196,249 of record CH002402.1, read on the forward strand.
AATAAGTATGTAATAATAAGTCTATATGTAGTCCATGGTTGTTATTTTTGCGTGTGCTTCGCAATAATGAAGAAATGCATATTATTCATGGTACGATGATTTCTAGTACTACTGTTATAGTACATTTAAATGTGCAAATACGCATCACAAAAATAAAACATTAGAGTGCTTTAAGGCTATTCCTTTTGTGTTTTTAAAACATTTTGGTTCAAAAAAACTCAAAAAAATAAAGGGAATTGTTCTGGGTTGTCATGTACTTATGCAGATGCAATTAAATTATAGGTAACAAATAAAGACGATAGATATATAGTAAACCCAGCCCTTTCAATACCAAAAATAACTATGCTTGTATACAAAAAAATATAAGATTATTTAAAAAAGTTCTATATAATAGAGACATTGTATATTTGTCATTGGGAAAAGATTTAAGATACAACTATGAGGTGAGGGAAACTGTTCGATTTCTTTGACTGTTAGGTTGTCCACACCTTTTGAGTGGGGTGGGCTAGTTATGGGCACGGAGGATTAATCTGGATTAACCGGAACAGGCAAATATAGTTAATTGTCATGATTAACAATTCCCCACCTTGCCCATTTGGTATCCTTGGATTGATGCGGCATTACGATCTGTCGCGTGGTGATCTGGTTGATGTGGGAAGCTCGACGGGAACGGAAGTTTCTAGAAAGTAAGTTTGAACATGAAACTTTGACTTCAGCGGAAGATTACCATGTTCCACAATTTACAGATATTTTCGGCAAAATCAAAAAATGGGTATCATTCTTTTTAAGGTTAGGATATTTATGTTCATCCCAGTGCAGGCAATCGTCAGATAAACTTGTGCCCACCGTCGGGTTACTTGTTCCTTCAATTTAGTACAACTTATTAATCTGATGATTTCAGGCAATTTCCGACATTCAGCAAAGTGTCTTAACTAGATAGCAACAAGCTTCAAACCCTTTATCATTCAATCTTATTTTTTAGAAACCCCAAAAAATGGTAACCCTTAAACATTTGCATAAAGAAGTGGGCACACCCAAGGAATTGAAAATCACTTGCACTGAACATCCTAAGAGCTGTCCAACAAATACCACTTTAGACAGCTTAGCATCTCAATACCAATTTAAAATATACGAATTGAATAATAATATCACAATATCTATGCAAAATATAGGAACTGAATAATAATATCACAATATCTATGCATTTCAGTATGATGCACACATGCACCTTTTACTGCTAACAAAACAACACTAATATAACAATGGAGTGAAATACAATGAAAGCAGGGGATTTGGCCACATGAAATGAAGGAAATAATTTTTACAATGATTTTGTGATAAATAAAAGACACTTTTAGTGATAATCTCATTTGACCTTAAGTATATGTGTAGTACTGCTACCGTGTTTTCCAGAACTACCCCAATAACAATGAGGGAACAACAATACCTCCTGTTTATCCGAGAATCATTGGAGCATTGACTGTTCACGGAGCTTTGTGCTGAAAAGGGTCCTGTGCTTGGTGCCTTGATGCTGGCTATGTTGGACAACGGGGCATAGAAGCTCTCATCCACACTCCCGTCCGCACCATATTGCTCCAACACCTGGGGTGGTGGATGGGGAAAATACTTGATAGAATGGTATTGTAATGGTTTGGAATTCATATTGACATATGCAATTTTATTCTGCTATGTAACTTATATGAAAATTAATAATATGGTTTTCTGTGTATAAATGTATAAGACACCAGTATGACTGGAATTGTGACCATAACTTCGAAACCAAGCTTAGGTTCCATGACTTAAAACATCAGATAAATGGATTAAAAAAAATTAGCTACATCTCTTTCGGATTAAAATGTTCAACACATTTTAATGGCCACTGCCACCCAGTAAATTGCCATTAAGCAACTAATTTAGTTCAATGGGCAATAGTGTAGTACTTCTTTCATCAATTGTATATCGCATTTAATAAAATATGGGGAATAGTTTAAGTTATTTTATTTTTGCGCTTCTTTATTACATTCAAAGTATTGGCACAATTATTTTGGCCAAAGAAGGCAGAATAAATAGCAAAACGAGAGGCAGAATAAATAGCAAAACTAAATATATTCCAAACCTGAGGCATTCTGAGCATCAAGTCGTTGTGGACCTCGTGTAGCAATCCACCACATCGCTCAGCATAACTGGGGAAGAGGTGGAGAAGGTTGGCAACTGATTTAATTCAAGTTTATGGAGGTTTCATGTGCATGGTTTATTACCAGATGTAGTAGGAAATTGAACATGATTTGTAGTTTAAAACTCAGGTGTCTTATTTTAAGCTTATTGCTTGGTTGAATTTTTCACGATTGCATTAAACTTAAAGAGATTTTGAGACCTTTGGGAGTATTAAATAATATTCTGTTGATGACTAACAGTTTATTACCATACAGCGTGCAAACTTAATGCTTTTTCAGTAGTTTAAAAATTAAATGGTGTTACTTATACTGCTATAATGCCTACATTGACACATCAATAGGTATATAGCAATCTAATTTTCACATGTATCTATTATAGAGGTAATAGTTAAATTGCAGTCATAAAATCTTCCTTTTATACTATTTTTGATTACTTTTCAACAATTGTTTCTTGTAAAAACGCAGCCATATTCTCCACACCATCGGCAATAGAGATGGTTCTTAACAGTTGTACGACTTCTTCCACAAAGCGACTTTCATCGTATTCAGTGTCGGCTTCTGACTTTGTGTGTTTGTATGACAACCATTCCAATCGCAGCAACAACTGCATCTTACACCTGGGGAATTGAATCATCAATGCATGATCATTTGTGTGTATGGGTGAGGTGATACAGGATCTATACTTTGCCGTTGTACTTAGGCATGGTTTTTTATGGCCTTTGCCCCAGTTCAGTAAAACCAAACAAGATTAAATTTAGTACCGGGAATTTTTAGACACGTAGACATACACTGCAAAGACACGGCGATACTCAGTGTATTCTGAAAATGGTCTTATATTATGG
>CH002402.1:1204505-1262330 GCA_000149265.1 Ciona savignyi
AATTCTTGCTCAAAAAGTTTAACATTTTCAGAATTTAGCTTTTTAAAATCGCAAAGATTATGGAACTGTATTCCAGCTTTCTTAGCGAATTTATAGCCCCATTTAAATTGATCATTTTCATTTTCGACCGATCCGACTTTTATATTCCAGTTTAAAGCTTTATAATCCAAACTTTCAAAGTGGAGTAAAAGTTTGCAGGCAGCGTTATGTAGGTCTTTTTTCCAAACTTCGTGATCACTTTCTTGCCTCTTAGAAATTGTACGATGAATTAAAAAAACGATTTGATTTCCAGCCGGCATTAGACTTAAAGTAAATGCTACGAAATAATAATTATTCTGCAGAATTAGGTAATACCAATTAAATTCGATTATAGCAATCAAAAACAACTTTTTAAAAGCCGGTCAATAAACGAACACAGCTGACTTTTCATTCATAAGAAAAACATAAACAATTTTTTCGCGCCATTATCATCGAAATACTAAAATATTTTTTATGGGGAAGGTTGTAGATTTCTTTTACAGTTCGGTCGTGTGACCCAATGATATACCTATCTGATTCATATAAAGCTTGTCATAATAACAATATTACCGTGCGACCAGTTATCTACGGGTCCTAAACTTGCCCTGGTATAAATAAATAAATAAATAAATAGTTGTTTTTCTTAAGATAGGCTCTATACATTTTGTGTCGTATTTAGTTAAAATGCCATGAATAAAGGAATTTTGTTTTGATGTGAAATATTTTAATAAATTTTACTTAAGTCATCGATAACACATTACCATAGTCGTGTCTATGATCGAGCAAAACCATCTTAATTTAGTTTATTTTATTGTAATTTAATTACCTCTTTAGCATACTACAGTGATAATTTTATCAAGAAATAGGTTACACTAGACGTAGTAAGTCCCCGTACAAAAGATATATATTGGCACTACAAGGTTTGTTAGAATGTATGGCAGCACGTTATGATATTAAAAGTCGGCATACCTAACCGATTTAAATTCATATTAAATGTCAGTGGGCACTTTCAATACAGTCGGTTATGGTACACAGAGAAAAGGTCTTGGCAGCGGATATCTCGAGCATTTTAGCTCTATCGACGCCCGTCTCGCATCAATGCCCGGTTTCCTACTTTAAGCATAGGCCTTCGCCGAATAGACACGGTGTTCCGACAGAGTAGCTGTCAAAGGAAGAGCAGATAGATTTATTATTTCAGCATCCAAATGTTTAAGTGCAAGCATAACATTCTTTGGCAATTATATTTTGCAAAAAAAGCGGTTTCGGTTTTGTTTCTTGGCATGTGCCACGAAACCAGAACGGAAGGTGAATGACCGATTGCGATTCGTGCTTATCAAATAATTAGGTTTACTTATAAGACGCATCACATATCAATGATAGCCCAGTCTGTCAATAATTCTTTCTGTCCAGAAAGGTCACTATGGTGGACGCTATTTGCACTATATGTCAGAAAACCAAAAGCGATTAGAAAATCCGTGTTGAAATATAAAAGTTCGGAATGTTATTTCAAGGCTTTTTATTAGCACTGTTGCTTATACACTCGACATGTGGGCAGTTACCACCAGGAGTAACTCTGCAGGTAGGATTGTGTTGCAATTTATCACTCATCGCCGCGCAAGATCGCACGGGAGAAACTTCCAATTGTACAATCCTTCTCGGTTGACCTCGAAATCTACCTTTAAATGGAAAAGTACACAATCAGATGGCCGACTTAATCCTTTGTATTATTTTGTTATCAGCACGCACGCAAGCGAAGTGTGTTTTAGGAAAGTTTGACTAATCGGCTTTAATCCGTTTTGAAATAAGGCGATCTTTAATACTCAGCTTTTTTCAATAAAAATATTGTTTATTTAGCAATATACTTCTTTCCGCATGAGTTTACCATCCTACACATCACAGAGTTCCCGACGTATACCTCAAATCGCACCGAGGGTTCCAAACGGTCGAACTGCCAGTCAAGGAACACAAACCAACCCATCCAGACAGGGTAACGGCTTTGCGCAGTTCGCCCCAAACCCGCTACTTTTCAACTCTGTGTTCGCTCGACGATTGAATATGATGGAGACGGAGTTGAGAAGAGTGTCAGCGTCGGTGGGAAACGTGGGGAATAACCTTCGCGTCACGCTCTCCAGCACATTGGCGGAAAGATTAAGTCGTAAGTTAATTTGCACATACAGTTCTGCAATTGCCCCATCCAATGTTGCCTAATCATTGCGTGAACAAATATCATTATGTTAGTTTTAGCTATTCAAAAGTTAAACCCGTGATTGTTTCGGCATTCAATACAATTTTGAATGGCATATGCCTTACATGAGTCAACCCCGTTAACCTTAGTTACACAAATTGCCTTCCATGCTGACACATATATGCAATGTGACCTTGTGTTTACACTGAGTGTATGTGTAGGTCAAGCTTTAAAGCAACATTGCACTGGACCCGTAACACTGTTACACTGGGGGTGATCAGGCCAAATGCTTGCAAAATTGATATATTACACATAAAAACAGCTAAAGTGCCAAAGATAAGCTAGAAGAAGTCAAATAGTTTTTACCACCTTTAAAATGAAAATGATTGATTCCACTAAGATTTTTGTATCGTTTTTTTTACGGCAGTAGTCTACTGCGGTTACACATACTAATTTGCTGATTTCAGTCTAATAACTCAATGTTTGGGTACGCTATAAAAGGATATGCGTATTGACGGAACAAAAATATCAACCGACATATACAAACTTCATGCTTTCTCTTTATTAGACGATTTGACAGAAATTAATCTTTGTGTCACCAGTTTTCGATTATGATATTAGTATATTGTAAAATATTGGGGAACACGCGATAGCTTATAGTTTATATATCGCGTGGCAGTGGAAAGATAGATTGAATAGATCTTGGACGCCGTTTCCGGTAATTCAACATAAATCCCATGAGACGTGGTTCGGTTGTAACCATCAAAGTGCCGATTCTACTTGTGCTATCGTTTACATACAACTGCCTCGACATGTAAGCAAGTGTAAATGGGGCGGCTTGGCAAAGAGTGATTTTGGCTTGACGCTTCACCTTATTCTACAGATACCCTTTTGCGAAAACCTGGTCATTTTTAAAGTTACGTTTATAAAAATGTAAGTTGACTTAAACCATTGGGCGGACTTCTAAATGCGCGGTTGGTAACATATTTATGTAAACCTGACGCGTTTATGCATGCCGCTTTCCGCATGCGAATTTTATTTTGCTCGTTATGAGTGCAAATTATCACAAGAAAATACTCATGTTTGTCTCCGGCGTGGGAAAACCCAGGGACAGTTCATAGTTGCAACGCATTAAAGTATTCGTCAGAATATTGCGTGTGCACAGTTAGATTATAGAATAGGTATCAAAGCCACAATCCACCGTCGTCATTACGTCACTTGGCATCAGGCTACGTAATTGGTCAAACGCACTGAACAGAAAAAAACAAAATTTAAATATTTTCCACAGATGTCCAACAAGACATCGATACGAACGAAATGCGGTCGAAACAGAACAAAGGATCGATTGACAATTTGAACGTCGAGATATCATATCTCAAGAACAGCAACGACGATATGCAGCGAAGGCTGGACAGAATAGAAGGTTCTAGAATATATGAATATGACTGTGTGTGGGGGGTAAATGACGTAACGTGAATAAACCTTTTAAGTGTCTCCGGTAATATAACCCTCCAGGGAATACAAAGCGGATAAATCAAGTTTTAAAATGATATTTTATTGGCACATATCCCTCTGTCGGAATCTTTGTACGTACCCTCAGCTACGCTTTAAACTATGCGGTTGATTTATACAACAAAAAACTGTCAAATGAAGATAAACTGTCCTTATCTTTGATAATATGTGGTAAGAGATTTTCCAGACCGCAAATCCACCTCGAAAAATTCTAAATTTGAAGCTCACGGCTCATCACGTTCACCACCAGTATATCTTTACCTTAATTGACATCTTCAAACGATAGACCTAATACCATGCTCTAATTTAAGCTATATTTTTGTGTTGTACACTATAGGGAGATGGCATTTTGTTTTGTTTTAATACATTTACTGGGATTTTAAAGAAACTTAGGTTGCTTTTGACAAAACACACATTCGACTAGAAAGCACCCTGATTTTGATCTCAGGACCCCCCCACTAATAGCCCAACCCATTAATTAACTGAGTTTAAACAGATATAATTAAACAAATAATAATTAGTATTAACATTTCTACCGTTAGAACTCCAAGAACGGCAGAGTACTAGCATCCAGAACATTGTCAACGCGCTACAATCGTCGAACAATCATACAATACTGCCAGCTACCGGTATAAATCTCACTCCTGTCGCAACTACAAATCAAGGTACATAATAACATAGCGCCCAGCAGCTTGTTCAATTTCATTTAAGTTGCCAGGTATCATGGACATAATGGTCGGTATAGTATTCTATTAAACATATGCTTATTTTGCAAAACTGGTTTTGATAAAGAATAAGATACATTTTATCCCCGTGAACGAGATCGGTCAACGAGCATTACCACAACGGAAATCTTTAGATCGCTCTTGCCGTTAAGTTACCGGAGCTAATGCAATCTGTTGTGTATTGCAACACAATAATTCATTGGATTTAGGTAAAATCCAATATCCGTGTTTTACGCACCGATTTTGACACAATTGTCATTTCCAATAATTTTTAGCACTGTTAAATTGAATTTATGGAAAAATAAAAATATTTAAGTATATAAGTAAAGAGGTTATTGTGAGACTTTTACAATATTAAGTTTGTTTTTAGGTGCACAAACCGACCAGAATACCATGGCACTGATTCGAGATCTCGGACAGCGGATCAATGAAACTGAAACTGCTATTGCCAACTACGAATCTTATTTCCAGTCGTTTGCGGGAAGCATTGATGCGGTGAACAGGGAAACGGAAATGCTGAGATGTAAGAGCATTGTGTGTTTAGGCTCTTAACTTAGCGTCCTCAACTGAAACCGAGTTGTTTCGAGATGATAAAATGAAAACTTTCTGGTCGCCCAATATGCAGTATAGTTTAGTTTATTTTTTGTTTTCATGATAAAAACACTAAGGAGGACATTTAATAAAACTTTGGTAAACAAGAAAAAATGGCAAAACAACAGTCATTAAAACACGTTTAAAAAGATATATAAATAAAGGCCTTGGTCAGGCTCGTCAACAATGGTTCCCTCGATTCTGTGAACTAAAATATCCTGTACTCGCATTTTGTTGCATTTTATGTTCCGGCGAATATAAACTCCCAGAATTTACAACGCATAAAAAAGTTTTTTTTGAAACATAAAAACGGGTCGGCCTTGCTTATATTATAAGGCTATGGATTTATTTATTACTAAAACATTTCCCATGATGATAACAATTGTTTCTACATAGCTGATGCAGAATCAAGAACACTGACTCTTGGTGAGATGAGTGAGACTGTGTATAACATGCAAAATGAAGTTGATCTTTTAAAAGGTAAGTCGCAATTTTACGCAACTTTTGCAATAACTTACGTTTGTATTCGCGTTACTGCAAGCATTAGTCTGTATAAGAAGGAAAACTCTTTCCATAGACTCCTTAAAGAAGCAGTCTATGACTCTTTCTGTATATTAAATCGAAACATAGACACACTGTATATTATTATTTTTCTATTTTCAACCAATATTAAAATGTGCTACTTTATACAAAGGTCGTTAAATTATAGGAATATATTTATGTCTACACCCGTAAATGAAAGCGCAAGGGGCTGAGCATTATCGCACGGAAAATCGTCAGATTATCTCGGGATTATGTAAGGAAGTGTTCTCACATTGTTAGTCGTCAGATCACCCCGCATCCACCGCCGGGTTATAACCGGATCTATTGCAGTATTATGTGTATAATTTAGACGTTTCTTCAATTTTGGTACACACATTCATACGCAGTGTTCAGGCAATGTCCGTCCGCTAAGTGCATTACCAAAGATCACGACCGAATAGGTTGTCACCAGTTTCGACCCGATTAAATTTAGATTGAAAGTGGACGCACTAATCCATCAAACTGTGACAAACGGAGTTAGTTATTAATATCCCAAGCGTGTTAATTTAACATAAAGTTGTTCTATTATCTTAGCAAGCGAACAAGCTATGCCGGAAGATGCTTACGAATCCGAAATAGTGACTGGGGATTTCCCTTTATCACTGGAAGATCTCAGTGACGCAATAAGAGTGGTGGAACGCAAACAAAGCACCATGAACAACACTATACAGGTTCGAAAGTTATAACAAAATCAAAGGGTTTTATAACACTTTTTTATCGAATTTGTTCAAGAGCGCGCGAAGCCTCTGTCAAAATAGGTCCATGCGATTTCAGCACCTAAATTCTTCATCCTACACCACAGGACATGCAGTAAACCAAATATATCCAAATAACTGTCAGAATATCCCTTGCAATACACTTGGTCTCTTATAACTAACATGGCTCAATATTATGCACCGTTTGCCCCGCAATTAGTTGACGCAGAGTTTCTTTTAGATTTTATGTTAAAATTCAACTGAGTCCAAACAACGTCGGTAAAATGCCTAGTCCCTAACAGAAACGTGTAGCAACCGGGTTGGTTTCGATTTCCCAACCTTTTGTCTGTCGGTTCGACGCTACACCTTGCAGCCTAAAGCAGTTGCCCTTTGACCATTAGGCCTACAACGCAGGACTAGTTGTGTTTGCTATTTATCAGTTTGTACTCTTTGACCACAGAACATCACAGCGATATTGGATACGAAGTCACGTTCGGTAATTACTCCTTTAGCTACAAATCCACGAACAGATATAAACGGAGACAACTTCAACATGTTAATAGACGTTGCTACGACAGTTGCGGCCATAGAAGAGTCGCTTAAGCAAGCACAAGGTGAGATGTATATCTCCGAAATTTAACATAATCGGTTAAGTGACGCGACCCCAGTACGGTCGTGTGGCCGAATGGTTAACGCGACCGATACATATACCGACTCTTATACAAAAAAAACGGTCCTGCTTGGTGACGAGCTTATCATGTGTTTGAAACTTGGCTTAGTAAAAAAAAGTGTCGCGACCAAAACAACCATAGCTTGGCAGAATTACATTTCAAATTCGAATAGGAGTAAGTCTTTAATAATAGTGAGTATTTAATACTGTCTGGTGTTTCCATTAAATAGCATGCATATTGAAGTTTTAGCACCGCTTATGGCAGACATAGGTAAATTACGGCCCGCGTGCCGCATACGGCACGCCAGGTCTTTTTTCTGACCCGCCTGGTGTCATCGACTTGTTGCTAAATAGCGACGTCACAGCTAAATTTGTTTGTCGCTTAACAACTCTACAAGTAAAATCACAAGATTATCACGATGTATTAACGAATTCATTCTAGTGTCTTGTATATGATTGAAAAATGCGTCGTTTTTACTGTTTTATAGTTCAACCCATTAATCTGCTGGGTTCAGGAAACGTTCGTTTATGACACTCAAGATTATCACGATGTATTAACGAATTCATTCTAGTGTCTTGTATATGATTGAAAAATGCGTCGTTTTTTACTGTTTTATAGTTCAACCCATTAATCTGCTGGGTTCAGGAAACGTTCGTTTATGACACTACCAACCAGAGGCTGGAATTCACCTTAGGCTATTTGTCCAAAGACTTTGAACAAAAACAAGTTTCCATTTAGCATCCATATTAGAAGCAATAAACGACCGAATAGCTAGGAGGCTTAGTACGTTTTCTTTCCGTCGAAGGGCTGTAGCATCAAAACTGGTCACTAGCTAGTCGGCTGTATCTTTGGGCAAGGCACTTAACGGACATTGCCTGAACCCAGCAGATTAATGGGTTCTACCAAATTAAGGAAACATTTGAATCATACACAACACACTGCAATAGCTCCGTATTTTATCCAAAACCCCCTTGCTCGGATCCATATTGCAATAAGCCCCCATTGCACAAAGAAGTGAATGTTAGTCTCGAAGTAAATCATATCATTCAATCAACACGACTCCGCCTTGTGTGACTGAATGATTTTTTGCGACACCTTTTTTGAGCTTACTACATTCTTATTAGGTACAAGGCAGCTCTAGGTTTATTCTGATTCAGATGATTTTACCTGATTAAAAAATGACTATAACTGGATAGACAACTATTCTAACAACTTAAATTGACTGAACTGGCTGTGTCTTATTTCCCACTTCTACTTGACATTGTCTTGAATAAACTACATGTTTTAATACAAACTAAAAAACCTCGATATTTACAGACGCAGACTTGTTGAAATACGACCTGATAACGCAACGTGTTACGGACCTTGAAACAGACGCTGTCGGTTGGAGGAGAAATCACGATTCCTTGGTTGCAGTGAGTTTGATATGATTTTTTAAGCAATGTTTCTATTATAAACGACACATTTGTTTTTTCCCTTGCATTTGCCCAACTCTTGTGATGGTCATGATGGGTACCTTATGCTATAAGATCATTAGCTTTTATAGCTTTCTGTGATCCATCCTACTTTTATATTTCGTATTCGAAAAGAGTAGAATATATTTATGTTTTATCCCCGTTAATGGGTAAACGGATGGTGCGTTATAGCACAGGCCGCCGGGATATTATTTTGAAAATACATAAACTTGCGTTAACACACCAGAAATCGTCAAATAACCTCGAGACGATCATCGAGTTACCGGATATATTATTCTGTGTTCTGTATGATTAAATCGTACCTTTAGTTTAAGTAGAACCCATTAATCCACTGGGTTAAGGCGATTGTGGCCATTCGTTACGCTGTGGTGGTACGGTTAGCGTGGCCAAGTATAATGCATGTCGTTTAACAACCAACCTATTGACGAACCCACACGGATTCAAAAGTAGGCTCGACAAAAAACTTTTCGTTTTCATATAATTTAGGGTAAGTCCCGTTTAGTAATTCCCCATTTTCGTTTTCACGTTGCAAACTTGATGGTTTGTTGTGTCTATCCCTGCAGCGGGATTTACCGATTTACGATGATATGATACCGTTTTTTACCATTTGTTTAACATTTTTGGCTTAAAAGGGGTAGATAATTTTATTATTTTTACACGCAATGTACAGTCAACCCACTTCTTTTTTTTTATTTTTGTCTGTTTTCAGGAATAAATGACTTTTAGGCAAAACTTTTTTCCCTCCAAATGTGACTAACTGATATTATATTTAAAAAAGTGAATGGATCTGATTTCGTTCGGCACACACATACTAATTAGATGTTACTTAACCTTTGTTATGTCTTCTGCAGAACATACAACAAGATATAGAATTTCTCAATCAGACATCGCAACGCCATGAGGAGATTTTTAGTCAAATTGGGACGGAGGTTCCACTTGAACCAGGTCCAGATTTTCCATCTGATTATCCAACAGGACCGTACCCTCCCTCTGATTCTGTGGAACCTCCCTCAAATTCATCAGGGTTACTTCATCCCCAAGAACTGCTTCGTGCTGTTGAAAAGCCGACCTCAAACGGAAGTTACGTCACTTTTGAATTTTTGGAGCAAAGATTGAGAGGACTTGATAATGGAGAGCATATTTTCACTCAGAAAGAAACTGATCTTAAAAACTTATTGGATTCCCAAGAAAATCGAATAAATAACATTGAAAATTTAGTCAGTGGAATAAATCCACCCCAAAATTTGGTTGCAAGTCCCAGTCTCAATGTTCATGAATTGGAACGAATAAAGGTGGATTTAAATGCATTAAACGCCAGCGTCGCTTTTCAAGCTTCCATGCTCAGCCAAGGAATTGGAGAACTAGCAAATTATCAATTACGGTATTTGGTTTCTCATTGTGTTTTAAAAACTTCTGATTTTTGTGCTATAAGACAACTATAATTAAATTATCAGGCAGAGATTCAACAAAAAGAATTAAGTATATCTATATTTTCCGATAATCTTATTTCCCACATTCTGTTCTTAAACAGACCGGTATTAAATTCGATCTTTACCCTGCCAACTTTTTGTAATATTTAAGCACTGGATAGGTACTTACTTGCATTTTTTCTCCTTTTACCTTATTGAATCTTTCAGCTTGAGAGAGAAAGATATAGAAGACCAAACAAGACTTGCTGAACTTAACGATTTAAGATATCTCATTGTAAATGCCACAGAATCACTTTCAAAGATGAGCTTATCAATTGCTGAGCATGAATTGATTATACCAAGCATATTTGAGGTGGGATGATCTATATATTTAGACTATGATATCTGTTTTATTTTTACTTTGTTACGATACATAACCATTTATATACACTTTAATACAACTACACTTTTGTTTGTGGCTTCATGAGAAATAAATCAATTCTGTCTGTTATAAAACCGGCTTTGGATATTGGATAGGATAATACAACAGTGGTATTAGTAACACTTTAAGCATTTGTCAAAAAGGATTAGGTATAGGATATTTACGTTTATCCCTGTGTATGTTGTGTATAATTGACACACGTTTCTTCAATTCAGTAGTACCCATCCTTCTTCTCCGTTAGACGATGTCCGTTAAGTGCCTTGCCCAAGGATACAACCAACTAGGTAGTGAAGAGTTTCATACAGGTGCAACTTTTTGGCTGCACTAACCGACCAAGCTAATCAGTGCCTGAACTGCATTTAGACAACATTCTGTTATGTCCAAAAATATGATGCAATAAACATAAACAAGTTTTCTTCAGAGCTTGAAAACCAGTGATGAAATACTGCTTGATTTGAGCTCCCAAACATATGAGAATGCAGATGCATTGCAAAGTTTGAACCGAAGCATAATATCATCCTCCAGTAACACACCCAACCAACAAGATGATGATTTGCTCTTCAGAAGCAGTTTGATATCTCCAGATAATTTTGCCACCAAATTGGAGCTAAGCACATTACAAGAGTCACTTGATGCTGTGGTTGCTGATACTGTACAAAGGTCTAGAGAAGAAATTGATTTGCAAATATCCAACCTTATGACAATATCTTCAAGTCTAATCCAATACAACGAACTCAACAGTTCACTTCAATATATGAAATCAGAATTCAACGGCATCAGAGACATGGTCAGCTTCCAACAATCGGAAATATCGAGGTTAACTTTACATGCAGATGAATTATACCAAGTTTTGGATGATACAACACAGTCTTTTGCAACTATGAAAAGCGCAGTTAAAAATATGACAAGCACTTCCAATGATTCCGCAATTCGGAAGATGTTGGAAACCAATGTGAAACAGCTTGGTACCAAAGTCCACGAACACAGAAGGTGGCTGGGGAACCAAAGAAGACGCATTCGAAACTTGGAAGGTAATATGGTCTGGTGCTATTTTGCCGTAATCTAAATCGCTTCTGGGTTATTGGACCTGTTGCTTTTAAATATTGTTTTTTAATATAGCTTAAAATTATTGAACAATCTGTTTACTTAAGATTTTGTCCATTAATTTCCTTGCTCTGGGAAGCAACCACAGAAAATTCTTAGTGCAGTGGTCAAACTATCAATAGTCTTCCCATTATAAGCTTATTATGTAGCCCCAAACTGTGCTTGGGTCATTTGTACTCTTTATTGCATGGCTTTTTACTTAATGTTTCCATGTATAATAACTATTTTACCTATTTTTCTCAAATTACTTTTTTCTTTATTTTATTTCTTTCCCAGTGTCTTACTACTGACTATAGAATATAAGTACTGTTTTCTCAAATACTATAAATATGAAGTATATCATACTTGCTTTATATTTATGGATAAAGGCATTGATTGTTTACTGATATTTCTAGGGTTGTAATTAAGAAGTTTAGTACTTTGTTCTTGAATCTATCGAACTAATTTTTAGCATGATAGCACACTTTTCTATGCCTTTCTCTGAAAATTTTAACTCCAATAAAGTTTGTTCTCTGTACAATGCATGGCTGACTAACTCTATTAACACATAACCATTGCTCTAACAGGCATGAACATGGAAAGTTTCGCGAGATCGTCCGACCTTACTCTGCTTAACAATTCGATCTCTGCAGAGCTCTCTTCAACTAACGTCGCCTTGGAAACTTTATCCGCTGAGCTGTCGGTATTATCCGAGCAGGTCCAGGGAAGTATTTTGCCTCCTCATGATCAGGTAATTTAAGTTGAAGAAAATCCTCAAATGCATCCCTATGGATGGTACAGTTAAAGGCAATGTAATATGCATAGTCCTTATACCCCAAATGCCTTGAGTTTGGTTAATGCCGCTAATACAGGGTGCTTTATATAGGGTAAACATTGCATATTTTAACTCCCATTACTACAGTATTTAAGCTATATCTGTTAAGTGCAGTGCCCAAGAATACAACTGACCAGCTAGCAATACGATTTTATGCTATGATTTTTCCATTGAATATCCAAGATGTTAGATCCCATTGATATTTGTTCAGTTTCACAGCCTAAGTTTTTGTGGCCGGGCACAATAGTTAATTTATTTATATAACTGGGTTTTATTATGCGTAAGCATTTTTCATTTATTATTTTGTTATATTTTAACCATAAAAAATTTTTTTTTTATCCAGGCCCTGTCAAATTATGAGATACCAGAGCTGGATAGAAATATGAGCAATTCAATCGACACTAATCAGCCCCTGGGCAATTTGACAGAACCCAATCAATGGCAGCAAAAGTTACTCCAAGAATTACGATCAATTCCGTCTGCGATTCGTGTTTTACAGTCTCAGGTAAAGAAGTAAATATTTATTTATTGTAACAACTCTTAAATGTTACTCCATTGAAAAAATCATCACACATTTCCGTCCTCTTCGGTATCATTCAAAAAGGCGAAAATTAGGGTCATTTTCGTTGATTTCCAGTATTGTAACAACTCTCATTCTCATACCTTCTGATATGGGATATTGTTTATTGCTACCGTGTGTTGGAGAACGACAGTCAGTATGACAAGGTTAATTATCAGACAACCATAGATATTGCAGTGTGTTGTACTACTTTTGAATTTTGACAAATTTGTGGGGCCAGGGGTCTTCCAGTTTGCAGGATCCGCTGCTTTCTATACATGGTACATAAGTCTTTGTTCCTGCCCCATTAGGTACACACATGGCTAGGAGCTAACTTTGACTGGCAGCTAAATAGAAAAACCAGAAAACGGCAATTGTAGTTGTATTCTTTATTATGTTGTGTCATTTGTGAGTTAGTGATCGCCGATTTATACAGCAAACAACGACGTAGGTGGAAAACAACTGCTTTAAGTGTCAATGACGTCTTGAGGTGATAACAGAACGAACACAGCCGGTGTGGATTAACTGAAATGCAGTTTATTGCAAATGTGATAATCAAAATTGCTATAAATTAATTTAAATCCATTGGATATTGCCTTTCTGTGGCAAAAATGAAAATGAAACCAGATATATTTTTGGTCACTACCTTTATTCCTATAACTGTCCTTAAAAAATTCTAATAACAATTCACCACTGGAGACACATGTACCAACCACTACTCATCCACAGATTCATTCATTCCAAGAGCCCATCAACTCTGTACCCACACTCAACACAAAGGTGGAAACCTTGATTGGCATGCGGAATCTTGTGTTTCAAAATGCTGGTGACATCACATCCTTCCACCAAGTGGTTACCAACCTGGAGAAGGATATTCTGGGGGTTTCCCAGTCAATCACAAATGTTGGTTACAGACAAGATCGCATTGATTCTTACCATGCAGATTTCAGGTGATTTCTAAAATAAAATTTCATATTAGCTGTATGATTTACATATGCTTTTATTGTTTAGAAATCAGTTGAACATTACAAAAGCCAAAATTGATCAAACTGATGACAGAGCTGTTGTCTTAAAGCGACGTTTTGATGTTTCTGAGCAGTACATCTCCAGAAACAACAGCGTATTTAAGGATAGACTGACTGCAGTGCAAACTCAATTAAGAGATAGCAGTACCTCCATGCAAAACGTAAACCAAGAACTTCAGGCCTTAGAAGGGAGAGTACAAACCCAGGATTCTGAAAACCTGCAATTTCACAACCAAATTGAAAGCCGAGTTGCTCAAATCGACAAACGCATTGAAGTTCTGTCAAGATCTTCTTCCAATCACGATGATGCAGTGGTGACATTGACGCAGCAGATCAGAGAAGAAGGGATCAGCAGGACCCAGGAAGATCAACGCTTGACAACTGCCCATGATGACTTGAGAAGTAATGTTGAAGACATGGGAAGCAATGTGCTGGAGATAAGGCACACGTCAGCTGTTACTAACCAACAAGTAGCCGCAATGCAACAAGTTCAGACAAGAAATACAGGTGAGTCAATAGTTAGTGGTGATTCTAAGTAAAACTAAGTATCACTGTTAATATGGAAAATAGTTCAATGTCATTTGTAGCTCGTTAGATTAAAGGTTGCATGATTAAACTAGTAACATGCTTGATATTATACATACATTAGTTGAATGTTTTTGGAGTAAAAGTAATGAGTCTCTTGTTGGCTGCACTCTGTAATAGCGTTGAAAACAACTCTGGCAATCTGGACATATGCTGTTCGGATAAAGGTACCGTGAATGGGAAAACCAAGGGGGTTAACACACGGGCAATCGTCAGATCACCTCGCGCCCATCGTTGGGTTACCGGAGCTATTGCAGTGTGTTGCAGTCTGTTGTATATGACAGACACGTTCCTTCAATTTGGTAGAACCCATTAATCCGCTGGGTTCAGGCAATCTCCGTAAAGTGCCTTGCCCAAGGACACAACCGACTAGCTAGCGACCAGTTTCGCACCTTCAACCTTTCGATTGAAAGGCGACGCACTTAACCGTTAGACCAACGGGCCGGAAGGTCTGTGTTAGATTTCAATTCTACAATACTTACTGTTTAAAGTTAATTTTTAAATCCGCATTTCAGCTGAAGCAACTAGAATATTAGGCCTCCAATCAGCTAGTGACAACAAGCTACGTACAGCCTCAATTGCAGTGGAAAAATTGCAAAATGATGTTCTTGTCCAAATTGGACGTCTTACTGAATATGATGGGGAAATCACTGAAGTAAAACAATCAATCGCAACTCAGGTATTGTACAAGAAGATTGCAGTAAAATAGGATATTTAATAGATTAGTAAAAATAGATTTGATGGGTTGAACCAAAAAATATGTTACCAGGATATATGTAACATTCTTCTTTGTCTTTGATAACTTGTATAAGTTAGGATACAATGGAATATTTATGTTTACATATGTATATGGGAAAACCAAGGAGGTTAACATACGGAAAATCGTCAGATCACCTCGCACCCACCGTCGGGTTATTGTAGTGTGTTGTATATGAATCACATGCTCCTTCAATTTGGTAGAACCCATTATTTCGTTGAGTTCAGTCAATGTCGGTTAAGTGACTTGCCCAAGGACACAACCAACTAGCTAGTGATCAGTTTCTGCCACTTTTCGACCGAAAGACGATGCACTAAACCACTAAGCTATGTGGACGAACTAATCAGGACTAAAGGTTATTAGTTTTATATAAAAGGATATTTTAGTTTAACACATCAATTTACTGTATTCATGCAACATGCGTTGCCTTGTCCAAGAAAATCAAAAACTAGTCAAGAAAATCAAACTAGGTTTTGATCAGCTAACCTGTTATGTCTTGCAGATATATTTGTATATATGTGTGCATAATTCCTAAAATACATATTTCCAGGAATATTATTGGAAAACCTTAATAATGTGGCATTAAGAGGTGGCTGATTGTAATATTAAATCCATATTTATTATTGTTCATTAAAATATTGAACAATTTTTATTGTTTAATTTTTTTTCTGTTACACATATTTCTGTTGTTTTATCTGTGCAATTGTTTGTTGAATATTTTATAGGTTAATTATTTGTTTGTTGAATTTCTTGTTTGTTGAAAATTTTTTCGATAAAAATATTTTTATTTCAGACAAACAACATTCTCTCTGCCCGGCAAAGCATAGTCACAGTGAACGACCAACTTAATGCACTGGATCAGCGAGTCCAGGTTTATTATGTTGTTTATTCAAAATGGTGATGAAACTTAAGTGTTATTAATAAAACCAAAGAAATGTAAAAATACATATTTATGAAAATGAAACAAATTATAGCACAGTAACATGGAAGATGGCAAAATGAATGGTCGATAAAACACATCATTAAAAAATGATTTAAATATTGAATATATCGGAATGGCTGCCAAACCTAAGCAAGATCAAATCTTTTTCTATGTTTTTGGTGATCGTGACATATACCTCCATGTGATAATCTCTGGACAATGTCCAGTTGCTAGGATGTCAGAATCTGTTAACCACATCTTTGATATCAACTTGTTTATATTCATCCAGAGATACGAGTTGTTTATACAGCGTGCGGAACAAGCCATAACCAAGCACAGATCTGACATCTCCTTCATTCTCGACAACTCTGTCAACCAGACCGTGGCCATCGAGAGGCTTAAACAAAGAATTGGGTTTAATCCACAAGGTATTCGCAAAAAATGCTGTGTTTGATTTTATTAGATAGAAAGGTTTAAGTAATTTATTTAATAACAGATTTTATATTAATCCTGCATTTAAATAAATTGTTCTATAACAGATTTTGTATTGAATGTACAATGCACCATAAAGGGTATGTTAATCAGTCTATGGATATTTTAAAAATTATCTGAGTCTCTTTCCTTGCATTTTCCTCCATTCCTAAGAATGAAAATGCACAATTTTGAAATATCAAAATATGACATTCCAGGCCTTAATGTGTTTAGAAAACCAATTTTGCTTAAAAAACTAATCTAATCAGTTTAGTTATTACTGCAATCTAATGTTTAGCATTGTGTAATCATGGACAATCCTTTACTGAAAATTTCATTAGTTTTTAATCTGTAGGCCTATCGTTTAAAGCTGCTTTTAATATATTGCATTTCTAGAATCATTTTCCAACATCACAAATGAAATTCTGTCGGAAATGGAGATACTCACTGAGGAAATGCAGGCTATCTCCAATGAAGTAACCACGTTCAAACGACAATCTGGAATTCGTGAAAATTCGGTTTTACAGATAGAAGCCAGGCTTACAGAAGTATCAGCAAGGTAAAAGTTACTATTTGAGCTATTGCAGTGTTTTGTGTATGATTCAGACTTTCGTTTAATATGGTAGAACCCATTATTCCACTAGGTTCAGGCAATGTCCGTTAAGTGCATTTTCCAAGTACACAACCGACTCGCTAGCATCCAGATTTGAGTCTGCAACCCTTCGGCTGAAAGGCGACGCACTAAACCATTCAGCTAATTGGTGTGACAATGAGAACAACCTCCCTCAGGGATAAAATAATATGAGATATTTTCAATGGTCTCTTCTTCTTATACATTGTCTTTTTACATCAGGTCATCTGACAATCTGGTTAAGGTGAACTCAAATAAAGCTGCTCTGGCTCGCGTGAACAATGACTTGAATCGCCAAAATAATCGAATAATCGATACCGAGTTGGCCATCGATGAACAGAGGTCGGCTAGCAATGATTTGCAACAGGTGAACTAGGATGTTTATGTTTTAACAATCTAAAGATTAGTTTATGTACACCATGGGGTTAATGGAGCCATTGTAGTGTGTTGCATATGATTGAGACATTTCTACTTTTAGTTCATTGATTAACTGAGCAATATTTAAGTACCTAAGGATATACCCAGATCCAACCAATGTAAGCTGATGTGCTGCACCACATGAGCTATGCAACCTGTCATTTTACACTTGTGGTTCCTTAGGTGTTAAAACCATAGTCGTTATAACAAGTAGTACCACAATGCCACTTTTCAATAGTTTGTTTAACTTTAATTGTAGTTATATATATTGGATTTTAGAAACCACTGCATAAAATAGGATAATCATGTTTATGAACAAGGCAAAGGGAATCTAAAAAAAGATAGTCACTAGGACATGTCATGTCACATGCTTGGAACAAAATACATAAAAAATATAAGTCACTAAAGAGGTCAATTGTTTTTCAGGTTGTGGGTCAAAACCGAAACAACTTGGCAACATTAAGCAACATGCAATCAACCTTTGATCACCTTACTCAAGGATTGACCAATGCTATCAACAGACAGAGCAACAAAACTAGATTTATTGAAACTTCCTATAAATCTTTGAAACAACAGGTTTGACTTGCTTTTGTCATAACAATGTAATCGATAGATTTTCTTATGCATATAATCTATTGGATCCTTTTTAGTTTATTTTATATTTGATATATCTTTTGTGTTTTGACTTTCACTTTTAAGTTTACTGGGTTGTAGCAGCAGTTTAATGCTCTGTCTATTGGCGTAACCAAGGAAAGTAATAAAAGGGAAGAATAATGTATGGTCATGAATTTGTCCATGCAACCTACCTATTATATCAATTGCACTAACGATGACAACAGATATTATTCAAAACATCGGTTAAATGAATGTTTATTAACATAATATGTGTGTTAGATAATTTCAACATAATTTTATTGTTTTTTGTGTTTTTTCTTCTTTAAACATATTAATTTTACTTTTTACATAACAGACTGTGTTTTCAGATACCCTAAAATATTATTCATTAATTTTAAATTTCTTAAAACCTTCCTAAAATTCTAGCTCAACAAATTTATTAAACAACCTGTTTTTTGCTTTCATAAACATTTAAACCGTGATGATGCCAAGTAGTGTTTCAATGCTTGCAGTAAACATGAAGCTTTGGCATTGTCGGTTAGAACAGTGCTCCGCAACCTTTTTTCACCAGAGACACATTGAGATACTTACTAAATTTGACGGCACATTGCAGTCAAAATTAAACGATGAAAGGTCTTCTGACGAGTTATATACATTTAATATTATATTAACAAAGTGTCGATTAGCCATAATATTCGAATTTGCAAAAACTAAAGTTATTTGGTAAAAATTGTGTTTAAACATATTATTATTTTTCTGTGGCACGCCTAGCATTGTCCTGTGGGACAGTAGTGTGTCGCGACACACTGGTTGCAGAGCACTGGGTTAGAATGAAGCTTATGCTTAAGCCAGTCGACAATGGACCTGATTTATCACAAGTTATTTTTAGTTTTCAGGAGTTCACTATGATATCAATGAACACACAAGATTGCTTGGTGTGCTGAGACAGGGTCAAATTAGTCTTGAAGCAGACATCAACCAAATCTACCAATCATCAGCCAGTATGGAACAAGTATTGCGCAATGCTGTTTCAAACCTTACTTTCTTGGAGAGGAATATAAATTCAGCAGGAAGCACTGGTCAATCTGGGCAAGGCCTAGACAGAAGGTAAACTTTTCACTTTTGTGGTGGCAAATTTAATTTATCAGCCAAAAGGTTTTAAAACTGAAACCTAGATCTGCCAGATTGTCAAGTGCCTATGCTGAATTGTACAGATGTGCACTGTCTTTGCTCTGTTGCTGTTTGTTACAATCTTTTTTGTAACAACGGCTATTTGGTAACAATATTTACTTTGTACACACACAATTTAATTGTATTTTTATTAGATTTACCCTAAAAAACATTAGGTATTTCGACACCACATCTTTTCTTGGCCCAAAGCAATTTCTGGTCTCCACAAAAAAGAATAACAATGTTTTTTTAACGAGTCCCGCAATGCAATAATCTGTGAATTTTTCTTTGAAAATGTTAACACTCTGTACCTGATACTTAGGCAAAAAATGAATCGTTATTTTATTAAAATAAATAAAACATTTTTTTCCTAAAACTAAAAAATGTAACTTGCAGGTTAAGTGGTCTTCAATCCGAGTTGCGTCAATCAAGCCAGATTGTTACTACAAATGAGAACAAGTTATCTCAGCTGCAAGAACTGGTGGAGCAACTGAGTAATTCAATGGCAGATGTTATTGCTTCGCTGGAGCAGAAATCAAGGACTGAACTTCGTTTACAACAGTCAAGGTCGGGTGAGGTACAGGAAGTGCGGAATAAACTGGACCAAACCAGTCACCACATTCGAGCATTGCAGGTAATAGTTTTGCAAACTTGTTAATGTTTTTTATTATACTGTTGTGCGTATCTGGCGTAGGAAAACTATATGAGACTTATTTTAAGCGTTGTTAGCTTTTTTAAACCCATGATGGGCTGGTTGTTGTTAAACTGTTTTTTGTATGTAGTGTTTTAACCGTTTAGCCACATGACTGTACAGACTTCTTACATTTTTGTCTCAGTTGTTAGGTCTCTAAACCAGAAGGTTACTAGTTAAAAACCAGCCTTTAAATAGCAATATCTTAATCTTATACCATAAACTAAAATAGTTCGGTATCCCGACCATTGACACAAGGTCATCTAACAAATTTTTTGTGTTATGATGTCTTTTCTCAAAGATAAACATAAGTAGGTTGTACAACACTGGCCATGTAGCGTAAAGGATAGTGAATAATGTGGACTCAAGGTAAACAAACAATTACCATATTAATAAACCTATTTTCTCCCACCTATCGGAATAAATACAATGCTCCAATCCTAACCTAAGCAGTAGGTAGCAGTGGGTAAAGCATAATTAATTTCACAGAGAGAACTTCAACACCACAACGAACGACTTCATATTTTGAACCAACGGTTGATTGACAGAGAAAGTCGCACAACCATTCATCAGGTTTCACCTGCAAAAGAAACAGATAAGGAAAACAATGACTTTTTATCTGCATCAGGTAATTTAAGAAACCAATATGTTTCATAAATTTGTAGACTATTTTCTTAAATGTCTGCTTCTGACTTACTTGATGAGCCATAGGCAAATATTAGAAGTGGGAAATATTATCAACTTTACTGTTATGAGACTGTGGATGCACAGATTGGGAAAATAAAATTTTACAATTGTTAGTCAAGGTAATCTGAAGATTTTTTAAGTTATACCCTATGTTGTATTTCCCCATCCTTGGGAATAAATATAAATGTTCTATTCTACTTATCAATCCATTATCTGATTGCTCCAAACTATTTTTATACGATCTTAAACAAATGAAGCCTAGAAAATAAAATCAACTTTCCAACCTGCCAGGTTACAGACTTCTAAAATTGATCTGCATTTGTAATAAATTTGCCAATTCTTTCTGTCTTTTATACTTTGTCATTGGAATGTGTTGTTAAAAAGATTTACCATAAATTGCATGGTAATCATTCCATAAGTTTAGGTGTGGCATCCGTGTTTAGTTTCACCAATATTTAATAATTACATTGACATGTTCAATGACCATAATTTTACCTTTTCCTGTTTCTTTGATAAAATTGATATAAATTATCTTTAAACTTTGAATATAAAAATAAACCAACTGAAGCTCTTGCTTAGGATGGCTTCCTGAAATATCAACAACAACCATGACAACAACAACGACAAATATTCCATCTGATGCTTCCAACCAATCCAACATCAATTCTGTCATTGAACCTTTATTGTCTCAGTTGAATTCCATCAATCATGCCATAACATCATTGGAGGAAAGGTTTAATCAACAACAACAAAGTATCAACTCGACAAGGGAAGATATCGATCAGGTTTGGATACCATGAATCAACATGATGTCTCTTGTCTTCTATTTCGTTGTTTTATCTTATTATTGGTTATTCCCTGGAAGCGTTTTTGTGCAAGTACCAGGTATCTATAAGATTATTTTGCGTTAACTGTCAGTACTGGAACTAGTTTTTTTTTATACTCAGAGTGGAACATCGAAATTTGTTATTACTAGAAAAAATTCAGTTTGCAGTTGCACATTTGATATTTCTTTTAACTTTTATTTTGAATCTAGTGATTTAAGGCAAAAAAGGTTAAATACCTGGACCAGCTGATCCTAGAAGTGGCAGAAGTAGGAGGGAGAATTTATCTTGACACTTTTTATTATCATACAGCATATAAAAATCAAATTCCACAAGTCTACAGCAGTCGCCTATTGGATATTATACATACATGACTCTTATATATTTTAACAGAGACTTGAACTGTTGAAGAACAGGAATACCCACACCGACAGTGGAATACTAATTGTACTTTCCACACTTGAACATCAGTTGTCCAATGTCAGTTCACGGTTGGATGGTTTTGTAGTCTTGACCAATCAGTATCAAGCCAGGATTGATGAATCGGAAAAGGTGTCAGTAAATGCAAGCAAACTTGCAAAACTTGCACTTGATACCTGTGTCAATGTGAATGCAAGTTCAAATGCTATTGCAAATCAAATCAACACCTCAATTTTGAACAGGTAAGCTTTGTTATTATTTTTCACAGTCTCAGAAGAATCTGTGTATGCTATTATTATAAATGTATTTCAGTAGTAGCTTCAATTCTTAATAGTTTGTTGCTTGTGTATTTAGCAAAGCGATAGGTCCAGTGGGTTTAAGCAATGTCTGCTAAGTGCCATGCTAAGAAAACATATGAATAACAAGAAGCTGGTCTGGATATCCTTATCTACCGACTACGGACAAGACATGCTACCATGGAAGTGATGCAACCCGGTGGTAAAACATTGAATTATATTACCAGGTCACAGCATGAGACCATGAAAGCTGCAGAATTGGCTGCGCAGTTTAAAAGGTTAAGTGATCTTGTGGAGGATCAGCAATTTGTTGTATCTCACCATGCGCATAATAATACCGAAAGCGATGTAATACAAATGTCAGCATCACTTCAAGCACTGCAAAGTTACTTTATGGTGAATATCTTTTGTTTTATCAATTTATTTGTGTTTTATTTATAAATGTAAATGGTAATTAATAACAGGTAATAAATTAAAGCTTAAATATATGGTAAATACTGAATATTTCTTACTAAGTTGGTACTACACAAAATACTTCGTGCATTTAGATGTTAATATTCAAACTGTCTTTACCAGTGGTCCCCAAACCCCTCGGTACTGGTCACCGGATCAGTTGGTACCAGGCCGCACCAGCCGCATATTTAACTTTTTGTTTTCCTCTTTTATTTTTGTGTTGCATAGTTTTTTCTTTCACCCAATAGTTTTGCAAATGACTTGAAGTTCTTTGTTTATAAAGATGTTACAAGCCTATATATGATGCTACAAAGTCACTTGTTAGCATGTTTGCTGGAAAGCAATAATCAAGATTCCCCTAGGCCGCAGTAAATTATCAAATCTTTACCCGTCCTAAGTGGTAAAAAAGTTGGGGACCACCGGTTTACACCATACAGAATCCAGATTAAAACACCACTTTGCATGGATGTTTTCCTGAACACCATATAAACATTGTATGGATGTTTTCCTGGAAAGGGGCATATAAACATTGCCTATATCCAAAAGATACGAACGCCTCATTAAATACTTTTAATTAATCATACAATTTACTGAAATTACTTTGGTTAATTAACTATTGGTAGACTGAAAGATTCTAGTATTTTTATAAGGATAAACATATCCTTGCATACAGAGTAATATTTTTCAAAATAAATCATTTCATTCAGGCATTTACTTCTCATTTGAAAAACCTGACCAGTACATTAACAACAGAAGATTCTAGGAAGGATGACAATGATGTAATCGATAGAAAGATTGCTGGCATCCTGTCAAATGAGTTAGACTCAGCGTCATCGAACCTTACTCAGGGGTTGGAAACTATGGGCAAATTATTTACCAATGTTTCTGGAACAGTTAATTATCTGCTCAATGGTTATGAACAGTTAAGACAGGATGTTAATTTGAATAATAGAAGGAATGCTCAATCATTTTCAATGGAACAGGTTTGTAATGCTTTTTTGCCAAAAGTTAGCTGAGTGGGTAGATTTTTAACTGTCAATTGAAACTTAATAGTCACATTTTATATGTTTTTTTGGATGACTCTATTATTAGCCATTACATAAAGCCAGCAACATTTAATTTTTAAATAAAACCTGAAATTTATCACAACACAATATTATTACACCAATAACCCAACTATCATTTTGACGAATACTCTTTTTCCTCTTTCAGTTGCCATTATTTAATTGTTATTGGTAAGGATTTCCATGTGTACGCTGATTGTGTTTGTTGAAAATGGTAAAAAGCCTAAAAAAATTGTTTCACATCATATCATTAAACACAAATAGTGTCAGGCACCACGGCCACATTCCAGTTATAGAGCATGCAATATTATATGTTTTTTTATGGAATGGGGAAACATAAGAATATTGTCACATGGACATTTGTAAGATTAACAAAGGCTCACCATCAGAGCTATTACAGTATGTAGTAATTGTGATATAAGCTTTAGATTTTATTTAAACAATTATATCACTATGTTTAAATAATGATTGTTAGATGTCTTGGACTTCAGCTCTTACATAGAGTGTGGGTTCTTACCCCTGATCTATTATTTAAATAGTAAAGTTCTAAAAAAAAACAACATATTTTTAAATTACAATTTCTTTTCACAGTTTTCCACATTCTCAACCACTCTGGGAACAGTTCAGGGCCAAATAAGGGCATTTGAAGTCAAACTGAATGAACTAGAAAAACAACACAATGATGATGTCACAGCCCTGTATGAGAATACCAGTGAAAATAGCAGAAGTTTGGAAAGGTGAAGTAGATTGAACTGTATTTGTTATGTAAACCTAAGTCTTGCGATATAAAAAGCCAATTTACTACATGTGTTTTGTCGCCACCGTGGATTTAGTGTCCACGTCTATATATGCCGAAAATTAATAATTGATTGATTTTTAGACGTGTGTTTTAATGACTGTTTGTTTGCTGTTTTGTTTTGTATTCCAAATTTTTACAAAGGGTCCGGCTTCGTGTTTTTATCATGAAAACTAAAAATAAACTAAACTGTGTTATACATTCTTATTTATCTCACATTCTAAAAAAATTCTTACCTGTTTAGCATTTACGTATTGTTCGAAGTAAAAAAATTTATAACTTATAAAAAATATTTGTATATTTGTAAAGAATTTATTTTTCTACCAAAATATATTTTGGGTTAATCATGATCTCTATGATTTTATTTTATTAAAAGTTAATAATACGAGACTAGAAATATAAATAACTATATAAAACTAAGGATATTAAAAGTCAATATAAAATATATTTTTAGTCTGTTAAGTGTGATATTTATTTATAGTTATAATGATCACTTTATCCTTACAAAGAGAAACCATGTCATAAACACTTTATACTCAAAATAAAGTTGTCAAAGTAGTATCTGTATGTCATTTTATATAAACATGAAGAAAATGCAGCTTTTTAGAATATACTATATAATATATGTAGACCTGTAACCATTTTATACCTTTAACCAACATATTTTTTAGAGTATCAACAAGTGTAGTTGAACACTCACTCATGCTATCAGACTACAACTCATTATTAGGACGAACTGATTCGAAATTACGTGAACTTGGAAATCAAGTATCTGGTAATACAGGTAGGTTTAATGCACGAATATCACAAGTCCTAAAATTGTGCAGAAGTATAGGATAGGATATTCATGTATATACCTGAGAATGGGAAAACCAAGGGGGTTAGCACACGGACAATTGTCACATTACCTCGCGCCGACCGTCGGATTACCGAACTATTGCAGTGTGTTGTGTATGATTCACACGTTCCTTCAGTTTGGTAGAACCCATTAATTCGCTGGGATCAGACAATGTCCATTTTTTCCAATACAGTGTGCAGCAACATTGTCTTCTTTGTGTGCCTGTGGTACTTAAAATTCAAAGTGATAACTTATCCTGCACTTTCTACATCCCGAAAATAAACATAAGTAAATCCCACCCCTAAATTTATTATTCTTCAATTAATTTTTTCAACCAGATACATGGGTCGCCCCAGTTGCATTGATCGGTGCAGTTGAGCAAGTTATCTTAACATTGAGAAATGCCAGTTCGACATTCACAGCAATTGCTGATAAATCCCCCTTGGTTGAAATAGAAACCTACACCGCATATGAGGACCATGAGACTGATTATAGTACAAAGGTTCTAAATTATTCATTTGTAATAGTTTAATTTGTTTTATTTACGTAACTATTTGTGGTTTGATACTAACACCAAGTGGAAACAAGTCTATAGCATAGAAAATACTTAAATGATGTAAATTACGAACCTAATTTAATGTTGCATTATTGTAAGATGTAATTACAAGCAACTAGGTTTATAATGAAACACAGGGCACAAAATAACTACACCCGAACTACTTTACATAGCAACGCAGGGACAGTAATTAATTAAAATTTTTACAACGTGAGAGTCCTCTTTATCAGTTTTATTCGCTTTTTATGGAAGTTTTGACTTTAAAGAATAACAATCTTTGTTTTAAAGACCTATCCTGATACGATGGAGGTGACACCAGATGAATCAGAGGTTGGTAATAAACAGGAATATTATAGTGTTGTGTGTATCTGTTCCAGTAAAAGTATTCATAGAATATTTACTTTTTTTGCTGTTTAATTATAGTTAAGAATAAATATAGTAAATAACTTAATTAAGCTTACGGAACAAACTGTAGTAGTTAAAATATTTTTTATCTACATATAAGTTATATAACATGAGAAAAAAATAAGCAACACTAAGTGGGTAAATAGAATTATTTAAAACAGCATCAAACAATAAAAGCATTTATAATAAAAGCAAACACAAATGTTGAAAAACTCGGTGTTATTGTTTTTAATTTATTTTTCTTCAGAATATGTTTAAAGTCACGAACATGAACCTTGCAAATGTGTTGGCCAATCTTTCTACTTCCGTGGGAAGCGTTTTGGAAACTATAACAAATTCCAGAACCTTCGCAAACTCTGTGGACCGTGACGGGGTTTCTGCAGGAAGCAATTTGAGATTCAGTCAACTGCTTGAAAGAATAAATGAACTTGAAGGTAAAAACAGTTTTCTAAGCAAGTACATCTACTATGACACAATAGTAATACAACCAGTTTGAGTGGCAACTAGCACATTAATCAGACTCAAAATGACCATTTGATACTTGTTCTTGGCAAAACCATATTGTAGTCATTGCCCACACCCAATGCTATATTTGTAACTCCTGCAAATTAATTTTTTTAGTTATTTTTAAATATATTTGATAATAATAATAATAATAAATTGTCCTGGATTTTATTTTTATAATATAATATTATGGAGTTATTATAGAGTTAACAAAAAAATATGTTTATTTTTCCAAACATTTCAAGTTAAAATGTCCTTTAGACTTGATGTCAAATCAGCAAGTTCCAAACTTCAATGTTGACAATATAACCAATTCAATTTCTGCTCTGTCACAACAAATTCAAATGGTTTCACTTGAACGGCTTGAATCTTACGGTAAAAATAAGGTAATGCAAACTGATTTAAATTTTCCTTTTTATATTATAGCGGATGGTAATCATTGCACTGGTAAAATATATTAAGAGCTATTCCAATATTTTAATAAATATTTTAATTTTTAAACATTTTCCAGAATATAAGCACAGACGTGATGACAAGCATCAGTGAATTAAGATCAGGTCTGTTGAGACAACAAGGTCGTATAGATGATTTGTTCGTCACAACAAATGCATTGAATTCCAGCATGTCTGGGTATCGATTGAAAGCAGAAGTTCAGGTGAACAGGATCTTTCCATTTAGAGATTAACACACAGGCAATCATCATATCATCTCATCTCCACTGACATGTTACTAGAGCTATTGCAGTGTGTTATGTATGATTCACACCTTCCTTTAATTTGGTGAAACCTATTAATCTGCTGGGTTCAGGCAGTATCTGCAAAGTGCCTAGCCCAAGAACACAACCAACTAGTATACCACCAGAGTAATCTGTCCAACAAAGATCCTATTTGTTGGGTTGATTTATACCGAATCGAATTTTTAGTATATGATGCATGGACTGAGTAGGAAAGGAATGGCTAAAAATGTTGGCCAAAGGCTTGCGAAACCAACTAATTTCTAGCATTGTTTTAATGGATAATGAACATATAATACGGTGCTGAAAACCAGTGAAATTGTTTTGATTTAAACAAAAAACTAAATTTGCATCTTTACTTCACTCTATACTGTACAAGTCATACTCTAAAGCTCTGATAACTATACTGTGGACATGTGCTGATAAATTTTCGTGCAACATCACCTGCTAAATTTTCCCATCTTAGAGGCTAAACATGCATGTCTCATTTATAATTGTTTCACACCTAGAACACCCAGTTAAACAATCTGGTTTTGATGCAATCGACTTTCAACCGAGAAGTTTCTGAGTGCAAACAAACCTCCCGAGAACTCAACATAGAAATAGCAAATAAAACGGAAACACTGAGATCGCAGATGGAAGAAATGGAAACAAGGTTGGTACCACATGCCCACTATTAGTACGACAGATTAGTCTAGTGGGTTAGTGCTTCACCTTTCAGCCGAAGGGTGACAGGTACGAAACTGGTCGCTAGCTAGTCGGTTGTGTCTTTAGACATTGCCTGAACCCAATGGAAGGATTGGGTTAACTAAATTGGAGTAACTTGTGAATCATACACCACACACTGCATTATCTCCGGTAACCCAACAGTGAGGTGATCTGACGATTGCCCATGTTTTAACCCCTTAGCTTTCTCCATTCATGGGAATAAACATGAAAATCCTATCCTAGTTGCCAAAACTGTACTGGATCAATTACATAGAATCATAATTTTTAATTTCTGAAATGTGTTAAATATCTCTGTATCTATGAGCAATGTTAATTAGGTGTGCCAACACATTTGAGCATGGATGTATTAATTTTAGAAATTTCAACAAATTGCTATTTTATCTGTTTTATTTTCAAACATCACATAAGTAATTAAATTTAGTTTACCAAACATGGAAAAGGTTTATAATAAAAATCTTGTTGGACTCGGACAGAAGCAAAACCAAACCACTGTTTTAATGTTATGTGTTAAACTGTAATGCTTGCCACATCATTTCCAGGATTTTAAACACAAGATGCTATCATTATATTCATATCTCATACAGATTGTTGGATGGCACTAGCCAAATTTCACAACGCTTGTCTGTCAACCAAGAGTCAATGCTCACTGATATGTTTGGAGTCATGGATGATGTGTTGGCTCTGAACTTCACTCTTGTTTCGGTCATGAACTTTGTCACGGATATGCAAGAAGGTTAGTTGTTTATTTTTATTTATTTATAGGAATTATTGTAAAGAAAAAATTTCCTGATTGATGACTAAACAGGTGATTTGGTCTTTAGCCTGACAACTATTCTGTGTCGGGAATTTTATCCAAAACTTTCTTGTATTTGCACTGCCTTCACACCTATTGCCTGAACTGTGTATAATGGGATTGCCTGGACTGTGTTTAAATACTCATGTTTATCTTTGAGAAAAATGGTTATAATTGTTACAAATAAACTCCTTAATCCACTGAGTTCAGTCAATGACTAAGTGCCTTTTAATAGGACTTACTTCTAGTTGGATTTGTTTAGTTTATTTTTCGTTTTCATGATGAAAACACGAAGCAGGATCTTTGGTAAAAAATTGGAAAAAACGAAAAAACAGCAGTCGTTAAAAGGTTTAATTCTGCAACCAGTTGGTTTTTATTGTGCTAGCACTGGTCCATTTTGATATTTATTCATCGATAAACATTATTGATTTGCAGAAGTCAGATTGCAACTGTCAACGTTGGAGACACTTCCACTGGAACGAGTGCAAAGCTCTATTGAACAACATGGCAACCTGCTCAACAATCTATTTGAAGAACAGCAATTGCAAGAAAGGTGGGATAAATTGCTGGAATTATTTGCATCACAGGATAGGTCTTGGTGGCCTAGCCGCTGGTATATCCATTTTGATTTCAGTTAACAGTTGTTGGTCATAGATGTAGGTATTGCAATGTCTTTTATGTAATTTTTATTTAATCCATTGGAATCAACTGGATCAATCTAAAGTGTCTCGCTAAAGACAAAACTGATCGGTTGAAGCACAGTTAGCGATCGAGAGATCCTTGGGCAAGAAACTTTGCGAACACCACCTATACCCAGTAAAATAATGGGTTGAGCTAAAACGGTAGAATAGTTTTATTTATATAGAACACACTGCAATAGCTGTGAAAGGGATAGAATCTTTATGTTTATACCAAACTAATCTGTAACCTACCAAACTAATCTGTAACCTACCAAACTAATCTGTAGGACAATGGAACCTGACTTCCTTTGCCTTTTCCCATTCTCACAATTAATTTAGAATATCCTATTCTTATTCTAAACAGAACGCATTCACACAATTTTAATAGCCAAGTTCATTACAAACAGCAAAATGCAAGAATTTGAAAGAAAGGCTGCACTATCCGAGGCAGATGTGATGTCAATGAAAGAAAATCTATCAAATGTCAATGTTGGTTTAGAGTTACTAAGCAACTTAACTCACACAAGACTGTCCAATGCATTGGAAGTGGTGAATGACCTGAAACTGAGATTAGACAGGGTAATGTTATTGTTTTCCTCATTACTAGTGTTAACTTTGTTTCAGCTGGTAACTCTTATGATTTAATTTGTCTGGCTCTCAAATCTAAAAGATAAAAATATTACAAGTATTAAGCCTGAAAGATTCTTAAAGGGTTCAGTTTTAACTAGAAACTCTTATGGTTTTATTTGTCTTCTTTGAAAGACTGAAAAATTAGGATATTATTTGCTTTTATTTTTCCACAAATCTTCTGTAGAGTGAAGAAAGCCAGACCACGGCGCTCACAGTTGCCTCAGAAGATGCCCGAGATCTGGACCAGCGACTCTCTGCTGTCATCGAGGGACTGGGGGCCCAGCTAGCAGAAGCCAATTCATCTTGGCAGCAAAACCGTGCAAACCTGCAGCAGATCCAGCACCAAGTGGCGAGTTTCAACAACATGGAACACAACACGGAGATGGCGCTTATGCGACATTCTATGGACCTGAAAAGCCACCAAAGAAAAATGGAAGTAAGAACATCAACTTGTAGAAATAGGACAATTTTTTTGGAGATCTGTGACCTTGGAAAAAGGAATTTAGCAGATTTCTTGCACCAGATGGATAAATCGGTTGAGTAAACTTTTCTTAAGCATTTTTTAACACAATACAAATGGGCTATGTGTATAAGATAATCTTGTGATTGCCTTGTCATAGCCCTTATTACCTTTTCCTGTTATAACAGCCCTTATTTTACAGGAATAAGCATAATTTTGTAAGTGTATCAATCCTATTACATTCAGTCTGTGGAAGTAAACAAAAGCATTCAATGTGGTTTACATGGTTTCTTTTTTCAGGCAACCGAAAACTTACTACAGACGATCACAGAGACAGTGACGCTGAACAGTAACCAGATAACCCTGCTCACTGGTGAGCTCATGATGAGGGGTGATAAACAAACCATGACTACCAGCTTCTTATCTGACATGATTGCCAATCACACAATTGAGCTTGAAGAAATATATAACCAGGTGAAACAGGGAATTAGTTCATGTCATTGTCTGCTGAATTTGGCATCAGTGCTTCTGGACAAATTTTCGTTTAAATTGTATTGGTTTGATAAACATTATGTTTCTGCATTGCCACTACATTACATTACATTAATATGGGCGGGTCCACAGTAGCTACCGGGACCAGGAATTTAGGCCATAGAAGGCCCATTACTCCAGCGCCCGGGGCTAACATGGATCCGGGATATAGCGGTCAAGTCGGCCAGTGTCCTGAAGGAAACTGACTAAATGCTTGACCGGGATAGATGCGAGATCATCAGATCTAAAAACTCCAAAATTTCTCCATTTGGTTACAGAAAATGCTGGACAATGGCCAACATAGTGTAAAGGAGTCTCGTCTTCTTCTTGGCAGAAGGGACAGGTTGCACATGCCATGCGCATGAGGATGGATTGGTGCTTTGCCAAATTGGCATGACCAGTGATAATCTGAAGAACAGATCGTAACTGCTCCGCCGCAGCCGGAGAAGTTTCCTGGACAGGGATAGGCCTTGTCCAAGACACTCCTTCGTCTGACGACAGCCACAGTGTTGTCTCCATTCTTCAGCATGTTTTCGGCTCATCCACGCCTCCAATTCTGTTCTGACAGAGCAGACAGGAATACAGAGGGATGGTTCTGGACCGATGAAGGCAGTGCTGGATGCGTCACGAGCCAACTCGTCAGCTTGATCATTGCCATCAAAGTTTGAGTGGCCTGGAATCCAGCAGAGTTCCACAAGATTAAGCCCTCCAAGATTGTGAAGAAGGTACCATGTCTCTTGCAGCAAGGGGCTAAAGCTCAGGAGAGCTTTCAGAGCAGCCTGACTATCACTGTGAATGGTGATGGACATTTTTGCAGTGTTCCAAGACTGCAGAATCCTTGCAGCTTGGTTTATTGCAAGAATCTCTGTTTGAAAGACTGAGGGGAAGCTTCCAAGTGGAAAGCTGAATTTGTAATCAAACTTGGTGGATTGAATAAGTACTCCAGCACCAGTCGATCCATCTAGTCGTGACCCATCAGTGTAACAGACAAGCTGTGATGGGTCAGATGGTCGTGCAGGTGGAGTGATGTTGTCACGGTCGCTGATCTGAATTGCGAAATGGCGTTCCAGATGGAGAGTGCAGGAACTGCAATCCACTGGCAATGAGAGAAGATGGATATCTTCCATTGCTTGGTTGCAGATGTCAATATGACTTTTCTTGTGCCACACTGAGTAACCAGTCCCCTTCTAGTGATCTAAAAATCTCAGGCGGTGTGCCGTTTTAATGGCTGTGCCCTGGAGGTACAGGTGCAGCGGGGGGAGGTTAAGTAGCATCTCCATTGCCCTTGTGGGGGTGCCTTTAAAGGCGCCAGTGATGCATAGGCAGGCTAATCTTTGAACCTTGCGCAGGTTGTCCTGTATATTGCGCTGGTATGTTGCGCTGACTGACACTAATGAAGCATAGGTCAGGATAGGTCGGATAATCTGACAGTAGAGCCACATCATTATTTTTGGCTGTAGCCCCCATGTAGGGCCAACTGCTCTACGGCATTGTGCTAGAGCAGCAGTTGCTTTCTTGATACGACTTGAATGGTGATTCTTCCAAGACAACTTGTTGTCCAGGATGACACCAAGATACTTAGCTTCCTTTGATAGGCTAAGCTGGATATTGTGGAGAAAAATTGGTCTTAACGACCATTTTCTCCTTCTTGTGAACATTACCACCACTGTCTTTGCCGGGGCAAAGCGAAGGTGGTTGTTTATTGCCCATTTTTCCAGACGATTAAGGGTTGATTGGGCAATCGTCCCAATCATTGATGGGTCTGGGCCAGATATAATGACGCTTAAGTCATCAGCATATGCTTGCACAAGTGCAGCCTCTTGGCTGGTGAATTGGCGTAGTAGAGTGTCCACCAGGAGGTTCCATAACAAGGGGGATAGGATTCCCCCTTGTGGGCAACCTTTTTTGACCTGTTTTTTCTCGGTACAACCATGCAGTTCTGCTGTGGCTGTTCGGTGTTTAAGCATATAACTTATCCATCATATACCTGTTTCATTAACATGATACTTTCGCAAAGGAACTTTCATGGAATCAAAAGTGGCATTAGAGAAGGCTCCTTCAATATCCAGAAATACTCCAAGTGCATATTGGTTATGGAAGACCGCCTTCTCCAGTTTGATGATAATATTGTGGAGGGCATCTTCGGTAGAAAATCCCGCTCTATATGCATATTGGTTGGGGTGTAAGGGGGATTGTCCAATAGGTCCCTCCTGCAGATACCAAAGTATGAGTCTCTCGAAGCCCTTCATCACGAATGACATGAGACTCAGGGGTCGATAGGCCTTTGCCAATAAGTAGTCTTCCTTTCCTGGTTTGGGTGGGAAAACCACTCTCACGACCAGCCATCTTTGTGGGATAAAACCCAACAGGAGAGATGCTTTAAAGATCTGGATAAGAAGGGGCACAGGATTTCCAATCCTTTTTGAATAAGTATTGGATAGATTCCATCGGGCCCTGGGCTTTTAAAAGGCTTAAATGATGTATAAGCAGCCTTAATTCTTTCAGCTGTGATGATGTTGTTGACTAGCACTTCATCGCTAGCTTGAATTGAGGACCATTGTTTAACGTGGTTAGCAGATGATCCTTGATTCTTTACGTTCCCTGGGAAGTGTGCGTCCAGTAGAACGTGTAAGGTGTCAGATGGAGTGCTGGAGAAATCACCATTAGATTTCCGTAGAGATCCAATCTGA
Source organism: Ciona savignyi (assembly GCA_000149265.1). Classification (NCBI taxonomy): domain Eukaryota; kingdom Metazoa; phylum Chordata; class Ascidiacea; order Phlebobranchia; family Cionidae; genus Ciona; species Ciona savignyi. The sequence goes on from CH002402.1 coordinate 1,238,661, forward strand.
AGAGAGCGATGCTTCTTGAGGATTCGATGAAGCCGTGCCATTGCTGGCAAGGTGTTCACCTCCTCACACAATTTGCGCCAAGACGCCCGTTTTCTGGAGCGAATGGCATTTTTGTAAGCTCGGACTCATCCCATGCGGCAGGAGTCTTAAGCTTAAGAGCTTTCCAGTGGTAGCGTCTCGCACAGCGACGAAGAAGTGTGAGTTCTGCACACCACCAGGAAGGAGTGTCATTTGATGTTCTTTTGATCAGGCGACATGATTTCTCATATGATAAGGTAGTGGCTGTTTCGACAGCTTTCGCCAGCATGTCGACCTCCTTAGCAGTTTTTGGAGGTGCAGCTGGAATTGCCTCACACAGGAGAGTTAGTTCTTGCAGGTAGAGCATCCAGTCAGTTTTGCGAACATTCCTGTGATGCGATGGAGTGGTCTTACAAAGGTTGTTCACCCTGAAAGTTATCAATTGGTGGTCGGACATTGCCACTAAGTAAATATCAAAAACTTATCAGATAAAAAAAGATTGCTGCAGTGACTAAAACATTTTCTAAGTAACAGTAGTAATGCGTAATGAAAGCCAAGTCAGGAAAAAATAGTGTCACAAGAAGGGATAATTTGTACTAGGCCATGTGCATAAATCATTTGTGTGTTTAAGTAAAAAATACACTATGGTAAGTAACACAATTTAAACCATTTGCTTTTACAGATATCTCTGATGTCATCTCGTCTAAATGCTGCCCCGAGTCGTACCCAAAGCACAACATCACCCCCAACAACAGCACCACCTACTACTAGTAATTTGAGTTTCATAGTCTAGTTAAGGTTTTATTATTTGCTGTTTAAGGTGGTACTAAAGAGAAATAAGTAATCTATTTTAAATTTAAGGAAAATAGGAAAATATTGGAACATTAAAATTCGTAATAAAATATGCAACGAAAAGTTTTTTTTGGATATCATGAAACTTGATCAATTTATCTAACCAGCGTTGTCATATAAACTCTTAGTTTGTAGACAATTTTAACCAACCCTTATAGGCGGCTAAAAACCTGTCTTTAAAGTGATGGCTGATCTTGCCAACCTTAATCTGGAAAAGTTTCCCAACTATGTGTAATATTCTGATAAAAGTCAAACCCCAATAATAATTGTGACCAAATTATCAGCGAGCCAAGGCAAGCAGCTGAACAGTTATCTCCACAGCTACCACCACTGCAACCATCAGTACCACCACCTCCATATCGCCACCCACTGGACTATCTGTTCTATCCTCCACCTCCACAGAGATGATCATATCTTGGCAGCCTCTCTCAGTTCTAGCAGCAGATGAATACAGGATCGTTATTCAGAACATAGAGGGAGCCCATTCTTCCACACAGGTTTGTATGGTCGGTCAGTAGTGCCAGCAGTAGCAGATGGTAGCACAATTCAAACCTTTCTTTTTTGTTGCTTGCATCCTTCAGCACTTACCAAAAAGATCACACATGGCACTTTAAATTCTTTTTTTCTTAAAAATTGATTGTGCGCCTTATAAGCCAGTGCGTCTAATGGATGCATAAGTTAAAGCTTCAGGCTTTATTGCATACACTCGAAACCAACACTGGGATTATTGTTTTATAAACAAACCACCATTTCATGCAATAACTACTCAGTTGTGTTCTTGGGCAAGGCACTTAACAGACATTTCTTGAACCAAGTGGATTAATAGGTTCTACTAAATTAAAGGAAGTAAATCAGACACAACACACTGCAATGCTTTGTTTAAGAGAAATTCTTACTTAGTGAAAACTTTTGTGTCTGATATTCATCTATTGGAAAATAATAACAAACAAAACAAATTAATACCACACAGCGGAATGGGCATTGATAAAATTAAGAGCAATCTCTTAATAATATAAATTTGACTTTAATTTTAACAACTTGACTGTTGGCATGTGTTGTCAAGATATAATGGTAAACTTCTTTAGTACCTGAGTGTGTTCTAATTTCATACAAATTTCCTTATAAAGTTATCTGAAAGTTACTATTTATAAACCCATTATTCTGAATTCCTTCTCACTTTTAGAATAAGCAAAGAAAACATCTAGTTTTTGTTACTTCGCCCTAAATAGGAGTTTTTTAGATAGAATTAATAATTATGTTTTTAACTTTTCAACAGTTGTCAGCACTAGCACCACCAGTACATGTGGACAACCTTCAGCCTGGCAGTCAATATCTGATCACGATTTACGCTGTAAAGAATAACGTGCTCAGCCCCCCTCTAAATGGCATGGGTGAAACTGGTAAGTCGGAATACCACATGTCCATAGTCAGGTCACTAGACCTGATTCAATGCGGTATATTGGGTAAAGAAATAAGGTTTTTATTTACCCTTTTAACAACAGGGTTTAAAGAATGTTACTTACGTACCCAGAACAAGTTGCAAGGATACAACCATTTCACAGACATTTGGGTTTAAACCCACAATAAGCCACTACTTATATTTTGTCTTCAGTATTTAAGTAAAATACTGTTATAAAAACAACAAAGTTAAACATTGTGTGTGCATAAAGCCTTATGTAGATATATATTTGAAAACTTATTTAAAACTAGTCATAAGGACAATATGAACAATTTACACTTAATATTATTACTGTATATGTGGACTATAATTTTCAGTTTGGATCTATATATGAACATTATGTAACCTGATTGCAATAGGATAGGATATTTATTCTTGTGAATACGAAAACCAAGGGGTTTAACACATGAGCAATCGTTAGATCACCTTAGCCCCACCATTGCAAAGTGTTGTGTATGATTCTCATGTTCCTTCAATTTAATAAATAATCTGCCGAATTCAGCAAATGTCCGTTAAATGCCTTTCTCAAGGACACACCAGACTAGCTAGTGACCAGTTTCAAACCTGCAACCTTCGGTTAAAAGACGACGCACTAATTCACCAGAATAATTAGTCAGATAAAAGACGATAATAGCGACATGAACTTGCAGCTCCAAGATCAAGTGCCAGGCCGCTTGTAACCACCAGAGCAACTACAACTGAGACCACCACCACCACAACCGACTCGAATGCCATCAATGTGGAAAGTATATTTCCTGACACTGATAGTAAGTTGAATTCTTCTTACCTGCAGTGCTTTGTTTGTCACTACTTTGTATTGATCTTGATACTGTTGCATAAAAAATGAAGATTATGGATAAAAATTAGCTTTTTTAGCCAGGGGAAACACATTATTAAACTCAATCGTTTTTCACTGCAGTAAATCTGGTAATCCAATTTTAGTAAAATCTAATGGTAATCTGTGTGATAACAATTGTCAGGTATATATATATATTATTTTAGCTGAAATTCATATTTTTTTCGCCTACATCTTACAGATTAAAGAATTACCAAAGTCATTTTGTACAATTCTCTCGATTAAGGCAATGTCTATAGTTCCTTGTCAGAAGTCAATCACAGGATTTAAACACACAATTATAGTGATTTAAAAAAGCAAAAAATAATCATAATTGCACTACAATTGCAAAAAACAATAGAAACCAATTACATAAACAGGCTTTATGCTTAGCCTGTGTATGACCCCTCTTATAGAAAATAGCAGATAATCTCTACCTTACCACATTTTTACACAGACTTCGAATGCAACTTTGAGCTCCCAGATATTTGTGGGTTCATTGATGATACGAACGATGATTTTGATTGGGTTCGCCACAATGGAACGACTCCTTCATCTGACACCGGTCCCCCTCTTGACCATACCCTCGGCAATGACCAAGGTAGAAGTTGTGTTGTCCATTATGAATATGCGGGGTAAAACACACGTCAATTGTAGTGGATAAAGACTGGGGTCATGATCAGATCAAATGCTTGGTTTGGTTTATACCCTGAACAAGATATTGATGGGAAACAGCTAGATTTCATGGATTAAAATGGATTAATAAAGTTGAAGATATTAAAAATACCACACACTGCAATAGCTTTGTTATACTTTAATGCATGGGTGGGCAACATACGGCCCGCGGACTGGGTCCGGCCCATGAAGGGATTTTGACCGGCCCTTTGACTGAATCTAACAATAACCTGTAATGCGGCCCAGGTCCGGTCCGCTGTCTGTATCCAACCACACTCTGTAATGTGGTCCGACGCATAATTCCTAAATGTTCCCTATCGCTCTACTGTTACCGCACTGTTAATGCAAGCTGGTGAAATAAACAATTGCCTTAGTTAGCAAACAAACAATGTGTTAGCAACCTTTTTAAACAAATAATATAAGGTCAAAACAGAAAGCGTTGTAAACATCCGGCCCGTTGGTCTAACGGTTAAGTGCGTCGCCTTTCCATCGAAAGGTTGCAGGTGCGAAACTGGTCGCTAGCTAGACGGTTGTGTCCTTGGGCAAGGCACTTTACGGACATTGCCTGAACCCAGCGGATTAATGGGTTCTATCAAATTGAAGGAACGTGCCTATCATATACAACACACTGCAATAGCTCCGGTAACCCGACGAATGGGCGATTGCCCGTGTGTTAACCCCTTGGTTTTCCATTCATGAGGATAAAGTTGAATATCCTATCCTATCAGTTATATATTTAAATTCTAAATATAAACTAATTTTATAAATTATGATGGATTATTAATCATGAAATATCCAATGAAACGTAAATTAGAAAGAAAGTGTCAGGCATTTAACAAAGATTAGGTACCGAAGTATTTTTTACAAAGGTTGGCAACAAAGCAGTATTTTAACAGTATGGTCAGAGTGTTGCGTTAGTAAAAGAGTACAACATTAGTCGTCATTATTTGACGAACATGGAAACTATGGCAATAATTTAGTAAATAAATATGTGGTTAAGATATTGAATACTATTTATGTAATATTCCGGCCCACCAAGGACTTCATTTTCCCAAATCTGGCCCGCCGACTAGAGAAGTTGCCCACCCCTGCTTTAATGCATCTGGGTATTGCGTAATAACATAAAATTATGTAGCAAGACAGACCATTCGTTAAAAGATTACTTGAGACCATACACTAAGTTGCATGTTATACAAAAGTAAGACCTTTTTACAAAAACTAAAGCAAGGCTTTTAAACTAAACAACACACTGTTGTCATAGCCGTAACCAGTTTGTGATTAGATGATGTTGTGTCGAACGTGGGTGTTTTACGGACCATAGATAAGATATTTATGTTTTTCCCCGTGAATGGAAAACCAAGGGGTTAACACACCAGCATTTGGCCACCGTTAGGTTACCGAAACTATTGCAGTGTGTTGTGTATGATCCACCTGTTCCTTCAATTTAATAAAACCAATTAATCCACTGGGTTTAGGCAATGTCCTAAGTGCCTTACCCAAGGACACAACCAGCTAGCAACCAGTTTCGTACCTGCAACCTTTCTGCTAAAAGGAACCGCACTAACCCACCAGACTATTCTGTCGTACTGGCCTAAACTTAGTTTAATATTCCATACTAATTTGATGTCCATACAACATAGGTTACTACATGTTCATTGAGGGGTCACGACCACGAAGATCGGGTCACATCGCACGATTGATCTCCCCACTTATGGAGCCCACTAGTGGTATGTTGAAACAATGTTACTGAAAAGTTTTTCTTGATAATATAACGTTCACCGCATTCCTTTTGTTGATTTCTTGATTGCCCTTGATTTAATAGTGCGTGGATGCCTTTTCAGCTGCAGCGCATAGTTTCAAAGTGTTTGTGTTAAATGTTTAGGGAGAAAAACAACTGCCGCTATACGATTCGCTACAATACCTTTTGTCCACAAAACTAATTTTGATATTTTGATGTAACCACTGTTTTTTTAATATTTTAGTGTTCAGAAAAAGCTTGCTTATTTTCTGTATGGTTAATATTTGTTCTTGAGATCAACATATCTTATCCAGTGAAAATATAATATTTTTTTCTTTTTCCATCATCAGCCTGAAAAGCTATTAACAGAACCAAAAATCCGTGTGAGTAATGCGAAAAACAAAGGGTGTGCGAGTAAGAATTTACTCTTGCAAATAAAAATCATAATGCCAGATTGTTATAATACCAGATTTAATCAGTTGTGACGTCATACAAACCACAGTTGCGATCCATGTTAATTACGTTATTCGCGTTACTCACATGTGCTTCCACATGTGAGTGAAAACTTACTTGCCTGAAATTTGATGGATTTTTGGCCTGTATTAATAAATGCGCAAAACCATTGGATAAATCAACGAGAAATGCAGCAACATTGTAATAAACCTATTACAATGGCTTTAGCACAGTTGACTTTATGATGATGACAGTAATTTTTCGTCCAATATGTGAATTTTAATCAGACAATAACTGATACATTCTTCATTTTCCACCTGCCTGACAAATCCATACATTCAACTGTATAAAAATCATCCTGGAATAAACTTTTTATTTTTCTATAAATACAATCATACAGCAGTAAATACAAGTAAATATTATCCCATATGTTTAAAATATATTTAATTAGTATAAACTGTTCAACATTCGTCATTTTTCTCAAGTTTTTCACATTTAAAAATCTTACACGGAAAAAGTTTATTTTAAGTTTTATTGCTTCATATACCCATGAGTTTCATGCCTGAAAAACTTGAATTTTTTCAGGCAAATGCCTCGAGTTCTACTTCCACATGTTCGGAGTTGGGACCGGGGACATCAACGTGCTGATTGAGCGCTTAGATGATTCCTCCTCGAGGAAGATTTGGGAGGAGAGTGGTAACCACGGCAACCAATGGAAACGGGGAAGAGCAACTTTAAGCGAGAATGCCCCATTCAGGGTGGGAGTTTGGTTAGAAATGCAAAAATATAAATAAAAGATACTTAAATGATAAAGTAAATTTGGACTGTCCGTATATATTTACATGTTAATAATTTAATTTTCCATACAAACATAAATCTTAAAACCATTTAGCTGATAATTGCCCAGATCTACTAGTTTCAGGCGATGGCTGCTAAGTGTCTTGCACTAGAAAAAGTGATTAGCTAGAGACTGGTTTCGATCTGAAAACTGTACTGCTGAAGGGTAAAGATTTTATGTAGGGCGACGCATTAATCCACAAAACTATTCGGTTAGTTAGTGTCAGGAATTGACCATTCATCAATGTTTTGCTATATATGATACTGATGCCACAAATAAAAGTGTTGTAATATCATATTTAAATTCAGATGATGGGATGTGGATATGCAAATTTTTTTAATTAGAGTCTTGACACATATCTTGGACATAAGTCTTGGACATACTATATATTTGATATTATATTAGCAAAGTGACGGATAACCGTAATATTCAAAATTTCAAAAACTAAAATCGTTTTATGGTAAAAACTGTGTTTAAAAAACATATTATTTTCGCACGGCACCCCTGGCATTATCTTTAGCACAGTATTGTGGCGCGGCACACTGGTTGCGAAGGACTGGAAAAGACTCATTTCTTTTGTTAATTCTAACTTATATAGATGTACATTTTAAATCAAAACATCATCTTCCATTAATTTACAGATTATCTTTGAGGCAGTGAGGGGTAGTGATTACCATAGCGACTCAGCAATAGATGATGTCATAATAAGAGATGGTTCATGCCCAACACCGATCATCCAATGTGATTTCTCTGCATCTGATTTATGCGGCTTCACTCAGGTATTTAGAATATTATTTTACCATTACTACTATTTTTTATGCATTTACTACATATATGAATCAGGGTTAATGTAGTCTTTAGGACAATAAATTCCAAAACTTGTGAAAATCATTATATTAAACTTGTTTTGGATGTTGCCTTAATCCGGTGGATTCAAATAAATAGTAAAAGTTAGTTTTATCAAATATCAAACACAATGCAAGAGCTACAGTAACATGACAGGGCATTAGGTAATCTAAATGTTAGTCAGTTTTTAAAAATGTCTGTTTCCAGCAAAAATAATAATACAAATATCTGATTAAACCTAGTAGATTAATAGGTTGATTCAAAACAGGCAGCATATTAATCATTTACAACACACTTCAATAGCGGCGGTAACCTAACAGTGTGAACAAAGAAATTTGACGCTTGCCTGTGTAGATCATGCTCCCATGTTTTCCCATTTACAGGGATGAATAAGAAATATTCTCTAATTAATGGTTTTAATTCGAACTTCCAGGACAGTAATGATGATTTTGATTGGGAAACTCATAGTGGAGCCACTTCATCTGCAGACACAGGCCCCATCACTGATCATACTTCAGGCACTATAAGTGGAATCTATCTCTTCTTAGAAGCTTCCAATCCAAGGTGAGAGACTATTTATCCAGCTGATTGCTAATGCTACTTCGGAAAAAAATGAAGATTTCCTTTTACTTTTTTATATTTCTAATCTGTTTAATATTACTAAAATGTTATTGACTTACTTTCTAATCTACTGTAGCAGAACAGGTTTATTTAGTGCATTGTATAAGATTACATATGACTGGTAATAGGCCAGTTTGGATATGCAATCTTCTGACTGTCTGTTTAGCATGACGCTACTGTAAAATCTTGTTTACTTATATATTTCCCCGAGCATGTCTTTGTGATCGAAGTAACATATGTTGTGTCCACAGATATCAGGGTGAAATAACCAGAATATCTTCACCACCCTTGAAGCCATCTGCTGCCCAGTGTCTTCAATTTTATTATCATATGCACGTACGTAATTTGTATTACGATTGGAATATAAAAGGTTCCACACACCTTAATGAATAAATCTATTTTAGTATGATTTAGGATAGGATATTCAAGTTAATACCTATGAAAGAGACAACAGAAGGAGCGTTAGTACATGGGCAATGGTCAGATCATCTTGCGTCCACCACTGGTTACCAGAAAGTGTGTTGCGTTAGCGGAACTAAAGTGGCATGATTAGAATTTCCTTTAATTTAGTAGAACCCATCTTCTACTGGGTTCAGAAAATGTCTGTTAAGTGCCTTGTCCAAGGCCACAACCGACTAGTAAGTGACCAGTTTTGCAACCCTTCAGCTAAAAGGCAACGCACTAACCCACCAAGCTAATCTGTCATATTGTATATAATTTAAACGTTTGTACTGTTTCATTCAACCATTAATCCGCTTGGAGTAATGTCCATAACCAACGTTGCAATATGTTGACTAAGCAAGCGCCTGGTTTTGATTCGACTATTCAGATAATAGTTGATACTGTTTAAACTCTGTGGTCATACAAAGATAATATCATGTATTGACTATCGCAGGGTGTGGATACAGGAGCATTGAATGTTTACATCAGATTAAACGGTGATACCAACAACCTTGGAAATCCTATTTGGACAAAGTCAGGTCCACAAGGTCAGTAGCTGTAAACCTTAAACAGCAAGTTGATAATCACCCACCCTTCCTTACACTAAGCTTGTGTGTCTTTGGCAATTTTTATCTGGTCAATTCCTAAAGTAATAACGAATAATGCAATGGTTTGGGCAATACAACTTTAGAAAAGGCACAAACTTACCCATGTTATAAAAAAAATTAATTTGAACAAAAAAGAATCACATCACAAATGATATACGAAACTTAATTTTCTCTGAGTTGGCTTGTACCTGAAAGTGTTTTTAAGTGTTTATGTTACTAAGGTGGTGCATGATATTATGGAAGCACAGCTCAAAGATAATAAATACACTAGACCATTGGAAGAAAGATTAGGGACATGGAAGCTGCAGTCATTTTTTTACCAGGGTGATTAAAGCACCTTGTTTAACCCAGCTTGATTAAAAATCAAAGCAACCTCGCCTTTTCAAACTGCAATAGCTTTGAAGACCAGTCAGAGGGCATGTGGAATACTAACGAGCACATTAATCATGTTGTTATATTCTTATCTAGGAAACGAGTGGTTCCTGGGCAGGGCAACTATTGTCGCTGCCCATTCCTTCCAGATTGTGTTTGAGGGGGTGAGAGGTGTTGATTACCATGGCGACATTGCTTTGGACGATGTGCTTGTGAGTGATGGACCCTGCGATTTGCCAGGTGGGTGCAGTTATTTTATGGGTTAAAACATAGGAGTTTTCTTTAACATATTTGCTTGGCTGAATAGCTTGTTGTGTCGGTGCATTGACTTTCAGCCGATGGGTTAAAGGTTTAAAGCTGGTTGCTAAATAGTTGGTTGTGTTCATTACTAAATCCCATACAGGACATAGAATAAATCCAGTAAATTAATGGGTTCTACCAAAAAAGAAGGAGCGTCTCGATCTTGTACTATGCATTGCAATAGCTCCGGTAATCTGATGATGTGTGCAAAGAAATCTGACAATTGTCTGTATGATAACGCTCCTTTTGTGTACATTTACAGGAATAAAACTGAATACCTTACTCTATATAAAAAAAATTAAAATGTAGTGTTGTCCCCTGTAATCCAAATACTCACTTTAAATTTTTTCACTTGATTTGTATTAATACTCATGGATTTTTTAATCCATCCATGTAAATTTCTAGTGTGAATTTTATATCCAAGTAGCTAATTGAATAATTCTTTATTGCCACAACAGTGTGTCCAGTCGGTCGAAGGTTTGAGGATCATTGTTACAAAGTGGAGAAAGATGGACACACCTACCAGGATGCTTCTAATATATGTGAAGCCAATGGTGGAATATTGGCGGCTATTAAAACCCAAAGTCAACAGGATTTTATCAGGGTATGTGCAAGTTTTGCAAGTCATCATTTAGAAAAGCGATTTTACAACGGTAACTGACATAACCTTTCAGTTGTTTAGCGTACCAGAGTGGAAATAATAAAGAGTTAAGTAAAAACTAAAGTAATTTTTCCATCATATGTAATGTCTGTTTTGAATATCTTTGTAGTTGTTTTAAAACAACTAAAAGTAACTTTACCACAAAGTATCAGAAATTATTTATTTTCACTGTTTCTATTAACTTTAATACGGACAATTAATTACCAGGATTTGGTAAGCGGGGAGGTAAACAGGTGGACTTTGTTCTGGATTGGAATCAGTGATTCAGAGCGAGAGGGTCAGTTCGTTTATAGGTGAGCTTTACTTTTCTTACACGTTTATTCTTATGATAATCATAGCAATTCTTTTGATTAACAAAGCAACTAACATTCTTAAATAAACATGAAATATCCTATCCCTATCCTATCCTAAATATGTTTCTATAAACATGTTGGCTAAAAATATATGGGTATAGGTAGTTAGGATAGGACATTCATGTTTATCTTCGTGACTGAAAAAATCAAGGGGGTTAACACACGGCCAATCGTCAGATTACCTCACGCCCACCGGGTTTCCGGAGCTATTGCAGTGTTTTGAATATGATTGAGACTTTCCTTTAGTAAAACCCATTATTCTGCTAAGTGTGGGCGAGGTTCGTTAAAAGGACACAACCGACTAGCTAGTGACCAGTTTTGAACCTGCAACATTTTGGTTGAAAGGCGTCACACTAATCCACCACACTAATCGGTCGAAAAGTAAATATGTTTAAGTGGATATTGATTTCGTTTTTGTTTAACCCATTTAAACTATTGCGTTTCAAGAAAATAAAATGACAAAAATGTATGGACATATTTTTGAACTCATTGATACAGATTATTTATTGTAAAAACATTTTTCGTGGTCTTTATTTTTGACGCTCTGTTCTGATTGGTTGTAGCGACGGCACGCCCGTTGTGCTTGGCGAATCTGCGTTCGGCGCGTGGGCACCTGGCGAACCTAATGACGCACTGGGCGACGAAGATTGTGTCAACATGGAATACGCCGCGAAGAACCGTCGCTGGAATGACGTACCCTGCAACAGAGAACTCTGGTTCATCTGCCAGTACCCCGCCTCATTGTAGAACTGGTTTTAATTTCTCATCGACTTGTGTCCAGTGCAGGCGAAGAAAATTTAAAAACTTTGTAAGAACGTATTTACTTTCTTACGGAGTTACTAGAAGATGTTTAGCATGTGACATATACAGCATCAATGTGGCTTAATTTGCACTGATGATGCTTATAACCAAAAGCGAAACGTTTGTACATAAGTAGTAATTACAAATAGTATAGCTGTTTTTATCATTCGTACTTATAATCAGTTTCCTTAAACTTTCTTGTCTATCGCACATTCCTCAAATGTCATTTTGCCAATTAAATTAAGTAGAAACAAAAGCCGATCCGATTTCCGTAAGTATAAATGGTTCGATATTCAAATCTACATTATTAAGGGTAATTTTATTACACATGACACTCCTTTAGCTTTCCAACTTTGTTATTTCATTCTCTTTAATTTATACTTGATTACTGTACATGAAGCCCCACACCAATGCCTTTTAATCACTGCTGGATAAATATGTAGGATTTTCCGAATTTTACATTTTCGAATCAGCATTTCGTTTTATTTGTGTAAACCTCAAGACCAAGGGCCAGTATTATTGTAAATGCGATTGTTTGTGTGTAAATAAATATATACCATATACCAAGTTTCCTAATTAAATGTTGTGTTCTTGTTACGACTAACGTTCATACACAAACGTGTGGGCTATCTTTAGGCTAAGTTGTGTTCTTGTCTATCCGAGGTTGTTAGGGCGACACTAGCCTAATGGCCAGTAGGTCAGTTGTTTTATTTATAAAATCACTAAGCGGACGTTATCTTACCCAAGTGGATTAATCGATTGATCAAAAAGTGAATTTACCGTATTCTACAATAAACCCGGTACCCCGGCTGTGGATACGTGGAAATATGATAAATCCCATGCGCTAAAATATATGATGATTTTCCGTCTTATATAACGCTCTTTGTTGTTTCATCCACCGGAAATTCCGGAATATTCCATTTTAAGTACTGCCGCTAGATGGAGTCCGAGATATACCCAGGATTGAGTCTTGCAGCTTCAGATAGCGGCCGGAAGTTACTTGACCAATATCTACCACCAGGGTGTTTTAAGTTGAAATTGAAATGAACAGTCATCTAAGACGTTGGCGGCGTTCTACACTTCCACTTAATATTTCTCCTATTTTTTTTTATTGTACAGTGGCCTTAATATAAAAAAAGCTCTCTGTCAGAAACTACCCTTATTTTTGAAAAACTGAAATTCGAATTTTACATTAGATTGTCGGCCTAGATTTTCTACGTATATTGGTATTTTTTGTTAACAAATCACCAGTTGGCACTCAATAAACACCTTTGTTTTAGGTCCATCCAAATAATTTTAACAAAACTACATAACAGCTAAACAACAAAAGCCAAGCCGTTTCCAACCGTACCGAGAGTGGGGACTCCCCATTGGTACTCAACAAAATACTAAATAACGTACCATAACGAAAAAGAGTATCACATCATTTTCGGTGTGGCATAGAAATTATTTGTATAACGCGAACTATATGCGGACAATGGTACCTAGCCTTAGCCTAGCGACGTCCTTTTCCCACACTGTGGTTATATGCAGTATCCTGTTTTCTGTTTCCTATTTTTCCATAGTGTTGGTTTATATATTGCAGTAGCCTTGGTGGTACAGTTTATTAACTTTGTTCGTGGAGTTGAATGTCATTGAATATATGACACATATATTTGTCATGTGATGTTAGAATTAAATAAGACGGAAATTCAATGCATAATCAACACGCGATAAAGCTAAGCCATAGGTCATGTGCTTCATATTAACTTAATTACTTTTCAGCTGAACAGTATAAAGCTCGGTGATTACTATGTACGTTTAGTACGGAACACTTGGACCGTAACCGCACTTAAACCATAAAATAGAAAGCGACTGGGTTATAACTCTATTTGAAATTATAAAATCCAGCCCGTGGATACGACTTAGGCCAGTTATAATGCCAACTGCAGTGGTACAGTAGCTTTTACGGTTGATGAATCAAAAAGTTTAAGAGGCACAATGCATGGATTCTGGAGATAGTAAGAGCAAATAACAATACAGGCAAATAATACTTTTTATTTAAGTATATGGAATAAAGGGACATCTTAAAAGCGTTTCAATATAACATGCACTATTTTGGCTGTATATTTCATGATCAGACAATAGGATATCATGAATTTCCTACTTTTTAAGCTTTATAGATGATTCTGTACATCCTTTTATGTATCCGCCGTCTATAACCACTCAAACAATAGCTCTCTCTCTCTCCTCTCCAGTTTAGTTGTTTAATCTGCTGCGATTACTTGAAGGTTTACCGAGCAAACATCCTTTCTTAAGCGAAGACGAAGTTATTACTTTCCACTTTATCTGAAGTCTGATATATAGAACAAGGTTGATTTGCTGTGAAATAGTCAGTGCAGTCGAAATGATTTTGCCAAAGTGTTTGTTTATTGCTTTGATGGGCGACGCTTTCACGTCCTCTTGGTGTGTGATTGCAGTGACCTGCAATTATTAGAAATTTACCGTGAAACGCGTTTACCTATGGTCATTAGCTTTTACGACACTGATCCACTGTATACATTTCGTTGTAATTTTCGGGTGTTAGTGTGGGTTTGTTGATCCGAGGTTTGAGCATGTATTAACGTACTAGGAGGTTTGTCTGTTAGTTATTTGTTACTGTGCTTTCTAATACAATTTCCATTGCATAGTTCATAAAACAGAAGGTTATCTATAAGCCAAGAACCATTCTAATCTAAATAAAATGGGTTGCTGCACTGGATGTGTGAAGTACCTTCTGTTTCTGTTCAACATTCTGTTTTGGGTAAGTTGTTTTAGTTCCATGCTTGGTCTAATAAACCTGTAGTTTTAATAGCCATGACGTAATAACTGTCTCTACGGTTCCACAAAAACTAATAGAAATTTAAGGAAATGTAACAAAAAAATTAAGTTTGGTGTTAAATGTTCCGGTTGGTTTATTGCGCATTTCCTTTTTTCTACCATGTAGGTGTAGTGATGTGCAGACTAAACGTAATTGATTGATTACTTTAGCATCTATGCACGGATTTCCTACTATTCTTCCACTCAAACAGCTTGGTAGATTAGTGTTTAGTCTCAGTCAAAAGACCGCAGAATTAAAGCTGTTTGCTAAGCTAACAGTTGTGTACATGGGCAAAGCGACATACGTTCAAACCTAGCGGATTGTTGGGTTGTACTAATACTGAATAAGAGTTTTTATCATATACATGGCACTAACGCCGACAATGCTACGACGGGCGCGAGGGCGTCTGACGGTTGCCTGTGTTATAACTTCCCATGCGTTTTCCTATTCATGGGAATTAAACGTACATATTCGTATGTACTATCCTATCATACCCGTGTTACCACACACATTGTAACTTATGGGGGAAGCGGTAGATTAATAATGGTATTTACTTATCCTTGTTTAATACAAGTACTTAATTCATGTTAGTCTTGTCAGCATTTTCACGTTACATTAATAAATCATTGGTTTCAGTTGCAGACTGGTTAATTCGTAATAATGTTAAAGTTTACTTTTAAAATATATTTCAGTTAAGTACTTCTTTTAATTTTGTCCGCACAGCCGATATTGTACAACAACACCTCTTTGTAATTAACACTGTGCATCAGTTACGTTTGTGCCATTTATATTTCGTGCACATTTATTCCATTTAATGTGGCTGTGCAGATTGCTGGTGGTGCTGTACTGGGCATTGGAATCTATCTTCTCGTGGCAAACAACGTACAAGCGGTTGTGCAGGTGGCTGGCATCCAGTTTTACTATGCAGGTATACACAGAGTCTACAACTATAAACTTTAATGAGCCGATTTCGGATAATATTTATGGATCACGGTTACAGCCTATTCCTACTTTTAGAAAATTCTTTGAAAAGCGGGATTTTCTATAGGGCAACATGTGTAGTTAATATTACACTTTTACAAACATTATGTATTACAACCTGTATGCTGCATATTGTACATTTACACAACTTCTAACCACTATTTAGCAGAAGTCTTATATTGCACGTGGTACTCTTACACACCATTTAACCACAATAACTACACAGGTTGCTATGTTCTTATCGCCGTGGGCTGCATCATGTTCGTTGTTGGTTTCTTTGGTTGTTGCGGAGCAATCAAGGAAAACAAGTGTCTCCTTGGAACTGTAAGTTACAAAGCGGTTCAGGATAAATATGTTATCCTCGCGTGTGCCTGACTTTTCTCGAAATTTATTATAGTTTAATAATACCTGGAATGTAACAGAAGTTTTTTTTAAAGTCTTTGAATTGATTTGAAGCCCGAAGTTCCAATTATCACGTCTTGACTCGGATATTTTTGTCAAATAAAGCTTGGCTAAATCGAAATGTATTCAGTAAATGGGAATTGTACTTTGGTAATATTCGTTAGTTTTACTGAGATTTACATTTTACACGAAGATGTAGAAAAAAAATTGAGACACTGTATATAGAGAGAGACATGACTTGTAAAGCATTTGCAATAGACCTGTTTACCACGAAGTGGGGTGGTAATATTAATGTCCTATTATTCATTGTATTGCAGTATTTTACATGTCTTCTGTTGATATTTCTGACTCAAGTCGGGATTGGAATATGGGCACTGGTGTCGCAATCGTCGGTAAGTTGGTATATATACAAAGAAGTCTGTTTTTCACCTCTGTCGGTTAATATGCGCGACCCGTATACAAAATACGTACGAAACAAGGGTATTAATAATTCCAGTGAATTGATAGTATTCCAATATTTAATTGTTTACAAAGTATATACATAACCCGAGTTTTCCTAATCATTCCGTACACTCGTATATATCTTTTCCTTAATTGTATTAACCGAAATATTTACATAAATGTTGAGTCAAATCGCGTTTTTAGTAACATTACTCACATTTTATCCCCGGCGAGAGCACAACAGAGTTAACACCCATGTTAGCTTAACTATCGGTTAACGCCCGGCATTGTGCTTAACAATTGGGGCGTTGAATCATTATTTGTACACGTATGTACCATTAGTACATTCCTAAAAAATCAGCGTCAAAATTGTCTATAGTTAGTATTCTTAATATAACATGTATGTGGCATTCCTTTCAAAAACACCCAATTCGTAATATTTTGCTTGAGTTCCGGTTTGTTCAAGGCCTAACAGGTTTTTACGATTATTTGGTTTCGTTTTAATATCTGCGCTATATAAATTTCGCCGTATTTTAGTTCAAGGTAGTACCAGCATTTTCGAAGGGACATGTAACATCTTAACTTTTCAGATCGAAACGGAAATCTTAAACGGGTTGAGTAAAACCTTACCATTAGATTACAATACAAACAATGCTTATGCGAACACAGTGGTAGCTGTGCAGAAAAGCGTAAGTACAAACGGCTCTGTTTGTTTGAATATGTTCTGTATATTTGTCCGGCCCGTTGGTGTAGCGGTTGTGCGTCGCCTTTCAATCGAAATGTTGCAGGTGCGAAACTGGTCAAAAGCTATTCGGTAGCGTCCTTGGGCAAGGCACTTTACGGACATTGCCTGAACCCAGCGGATTAATGGGTTCTACTAAATTAAAGGAACGTGTCTATCATATACAACACACTGCAATAGGTCCGGTAACCCGACGATGGGCGCGAGGTGATCTGACGATTGCCCGTGTGATAACCCCCTTGGTTTTTCCATTCACGGGGATAAAGATGAATATCATATCCTATATATTTGGTGGTAAAGATTTTCACGATAAAGCAATGTTATTAAATGTTTCCCTTTGCTGAAGACTCTTGGTTGTCCAAGATGACGTTTAAGCAAATATTTTGATTGTCCCTTCAATGCAAAGTGCCGCAATAAAATAAATTGTCACTCGAAATCTACTGTGGCACATGCTGCTTACGTACCAAGATTGGGGAAATCCCCCTTCAATATTCTAAAACACACACCTTTATTTAACACCAAAAGGTAGTACGGTACCTTTAGTCTCGTCTAGTCGAGCAGAAATCTTTTTTGCCTAAACAGCCCCTCAATATATGCAATATAGTGTTTGGACAACTATTTACATTATAACGAATCGACGATGGGGGCATCGAGTGGTTAGCTTAGGAATTAGTGTACAACACCAAACATTTTCTATACGGGAATGTCCTTAATGTTCTAATTGAAATGATCTATTAACACTTCCTAATGTTCTTTTAGGAAGCAAATACTTTAAGTTGTTATAGTCCAAATAATTTGTTTGTAAACTGTTACAGTTCAAATGCTGTGGCTTGGTAAACGGTTGCACGGACTGGGTGAATGGTAACACGACTGGATGCTCTTGCACTCCGATTGTCACCAACAGCTCAATATGCGCGGTACAACCTACTGGCGGAAATTGTACAAATGCAGACACGCCAGGTGGCGCTATTTACACACAGGTAACTCTTTACCTTATTATTTTATATGTTATGTACGGTCGTGTGGCCGAATAAGTAATGTGATCGATATTATACCGATTTCTATACAAAATAACGGTCCTAATGTCAATCCCATCATGGGTTCAAAGCTTGGGGCGGTAAAAATATATAATGTACGGCAGTGGGCCGAATGGTTAAGGCAACCGATATATATATATCGACTTCACACGAAAGCAGTCCTATTGAAGAGCACATTATATGAATTCAAAACTTGACTTGGTAAAAATAAAGTTTTTTTTATTATCCTTCTTGTGCGTGTGGTCGAATGTTAAACGTGACTGATATATAAAAAGGTTTTATGGCTAGGCCATCCCTGGTTCGAAACCGCCCGGTAAAGAATAGTTTAAATTAAGGACAATAGTTTTTTTGAAGGTAAAATGCATCCTGCATATTAAAATATCCCATGTGGTGAAGGGTCCGGTTATATTGGATTCAAAGCCAAGTCTGGTAAATGTACTCATTTTAATTTATTACTAACACAAATAAAGAAGTTCGAAAATCAGGTTAAATATTACTAGAAGCATACACAGGCTAGACCTTGGTTTGCTGAGGGAGTTTACGTTGCAACACAACATTGCGCCGTTATGTATACAACGCTCATGCTTGTGCTAGCACAACTTTGATTTTGACCTGTAATTAGTTTGTGGGTGGAAACAAATACGTATGCGCATTTAAGCAAACGCACGTATTGATGAACAATTTGTTCCGGAAAACAATTTATTTTGATCTTCTGCAACGAATTTGTTATAAATCCACACTACTATGACATTATACCACATTGTTTCAGGATTGTTACGATGCGATTGTCAAGTTCATCAACGATAATATCTACTTGATAGCTGGGATTGGGCTAGGCATAGGATTGGCCGAGGTAAGATGCTTGATTTCGGTAGGATGTACTTGTACTCTGATGCATGGGCGGGAAATCTGATTTAAAGGATTTTTGTTATAGAAGGACAACGGTCTTTATAGAAGGACAACGGAAACCGAATGTTTTCGTAATGTGCAGCTTTAATAATGGCAAGCACCTCAAAAAATCCATGAACCCCAACGAAATACTGTTCAGCAGTAAATTTTATTGAATATTTAAGTATGTAGTATATTGACATGGTCTGGCCATATGTTTAATGTACAGACGTGTACGGGCGGGTGTGGCGGGGAATTGCGTGGGTGGTGATTAGTAAGTAATTCTTGCCCTTCTCCCATCCGATTTAATAGTTAGAATCCAACCGTATAAAAGACGGTAAAATATACAGGTCATTGGCCTGTTGTCATAAGGAATTGATTAAAGAGAAATTAAAAAAAAACGATTATTAGAAAAACGATTAAAAGGCCTATCAAAATCTCAAATAATGGTTCTCAATTATGCAAACGATAGATAATTTGCCAACCTCTTAATTTATTTCCTTGCAGATTTTTGGAATGATATTTTCCTTGATCGTGTGCAGATCCGATAAGACAGCCTACGAAAGCTATTGATTCACCAACCTTCAGCAACCATCATAATCGGCACCAACTATTTATGTCACACAACCTGTACATAATATACAGTTGCATTCCCATGTGCCTTAGATTTTGTAATTGATGTTCATAGTCAACCACGCGTAGTTTTAATTTTCTAAATGTCGAAACTAATTTGATGGACTTTTCTTGAAATAATTTTTTTAATATACTCTTGTTTGAGAAATGTTTTTTTTTTTATTGGAGCAGTTTATTTCTGTGTAAAATGAAGGATTAAACGTTTAAAACTTTAAAGGTTTGTGACTAAAAACAATGTATCATTTTAATAAAAGTTTTGTAATAAGTTAACAAAATAAATAACCTATAATTTACCAGAAAAAACAAATGTTTAATCGTTTGTTACATATTTCGTTCGCTTATATCGGAAGTTAAAAAGAGACTTTTCTGAGTACCAACGTAGTTTATATGCAATACAATTCTATAATGTATATACGGTGGGTTTAAACGTACGTAAGCATACATTAGTGATGCGTTATAATCCTATGTACCGCATACCCGGGTGCGTGACGTGGTAAGCAAGAGTGTACGTGACATCTCATGTGACGTAAATTAAAGAATGGTAGAGAGTTAGAACATTTACAATCGGATTTGGTCTGAAAAAAAAGGGAACAGACTTTGTTGTTTTTTCTGCATATAAATGAATAGAAGTGTGTTATACTAATAGATTTCAGACTATCCCACAAAAAAATATTTCAAGGGAAATTTGTTGACGACATCCTATCTTAAATAAATATTTGACTCTATAATCATTCGTTACTTATTAACATCTTGAATGTGAAACCGTCACGAGACTTATTGGAGTGGCTGCACTACCCCACGTAGATACGTGCGTTGATTGTGTATAAGAAAAACTACTTCAATTCAAATCTCTACGTAGATGACGGCAAAGGTACATAACAAACAAAGTTGATTACGCTTTGTGGGTTTCCTAACCCAACACTTGATATAGGTCGGTAAAATGCTGCCTAACTTGTATGGTAGTTTTCTAAACGATTTACCCATACCTCTCTAAATGACATAGATCTAAATTATTTGAATGTATAAAGACTCATCAGCTCTGTTGTATGGCCGCAAAAAACACACTTTAAGTTTGACCTATTTAGCAAGGTATATCTTTGCATTTGCACATTCATATTGAAAGGTTTGGTTGGAGTAAACTTGATTTTAATTAATAATCCAAAGTCTTCTTAACAGCGTTGTAGACACGTAATGCAAAGCATGGTCCCAACCCTCACGTTCAAATTAAAAGTCTAACGTAATATCAAACGAGATTAAGCACAAGTAAAGACATTGGTAATTGACTTTTGCATTTTTGGTTACATTACTGTTGTTTGCTGTTTGTATGCTAGTTTGAGTTCTTTTGTAAACTCTTCTGAACAGCAAGCCAGAAGATGTACATTTGAGCTGAAGACGCTTATCATTACAATTGGTAATCCTGGTATTATTGTAAATTTCGAAGTAAAGCTAGCAAAGACTGCTTAGTCATTTAATTTTATATGATATAATACATATATTATATACAAATTGTGTGTGGGATTTGATAAATATTTCCACACTTTCAGTTGAACGGTGGCTTTAATGCGTTAAGCACATTTTTGTATCTCTCACTTAACAAACCTTTGGCGGTTGACGCATTTGACAAATGATTAAGTCAAATAGCAACGCCCTGTTATCGAACAATATTGGCATTATATTGTTTACTTATGTCATTATCATTACCCAATACGAAACAAAACGATAATTGTATTGCATTTGAACAAAAGGAATAGCAAAAGGTAGATAGATGACCATCATTTGGATGTTTATTCGAGTTATTTGAAGATTCTGACAATAAGTTTTTAACAACCTTCGTGTTAAGCAAAGGTTTTTGAATTCATTATTTTTTGTTAGATTTTAATAAGTTAAACGTTTCTCCATAGTTTATGTTTTATCTTTTATACGTGATATCCGCCGGTGAATTGCCGATGAGGTCTTTACCATTTTCAAGCGATCGTAAATACTGTCCTAAAGTAACGTGACACGCCCATTTCATGTGACCGTACGCATGACGTTTACGGCTTGGTTTATGATCAAAATTCTATTTTGATATTGTCTTGTTTACTGTCCCATGATGTTGGTTCAGTCGATCACGTGATCCTAATTATCGACCCACACGAAAAAAAACTGGAAACGAGACGATAATCTATATATCCAATATTAAGAGATATTTTTAAAAATCTTATTTTTTATTAATGCTTGTTAAAACATAAACATACGATTACAGCTACCTGGTTAACGTTGTTCGAGTTTTTTCCGAGTTTGTGGGAAGTAAATTATGAACCGTTTTGTAAAACAAGGTTGTTCGTTGATGTTATCTATTCCTACCAGAGCCGACTACTTTCCATTTACCATGCAAGATATATGGAAGGGGGCATGTTAACACATACTGAACACGATGAGACCCATTTATCTCAATAAAACAGAACCGTCGATGAGAGGTGTACCTTGTAAACACACAACTGTTAATGGTTAACCTTTTAGTTTTTTGTTTTCTAGATACGATTAATAGAACGGAAGGGCGAGGCTTAGGATCATTTGGGTTGCAAAGCTCTACGTTTTAGACGTCGAAAAACGTAACCTGCGTGGAAGAACGATAGAAAAAATACAGAGATAGTTTATAAATGTCTCTGAACATTGCCGTGTTCTTCATTGATTGAACACTTTACAATAGATTCGATAACGTTCTTTAAATATAATTCAAGTGAACTGTTGTCGACAGGAAACTGTTCATCTTGTTAGAAGATAAAAAAACTCCAGTTAATTCGAAGCTCTAACACTTCCACAGTTTAGATTACAGATATTTAGAAACGTGTTATTTTTAAAGGGTACAAAATGTGTCTTTACGCCTTAGCGAAGATTTTACTTATCGTTTTTAACGTCGTTTTCTGGGTAAGTCATATTCGATCGTCAGCGATGCAATGGAACTAACCGGATTTTCACAGCTTGCAGGAGCTGGTACGCTTGGAGTTGGTATATGGCTGCTTGTAGACCCCACCATACAAAAATCCGTCGATTTGGCAGGCTTGGAGATTTACGAAGCCGGTAAGATAATTTGTTGTTGTTGTCCTTTTACTCGTTAAGATGAAATATATTGCTTAAAGATTTACAAAAATCGTTTAATAACATTTTGAATGATTCACAGTTGCCATTCATTCCGCAATTCAGCCGTACACTACTAATTCAAAATTAGTTTCCGAGCTTTGCCATAAATATAGTAAAACAGTAGAAACGTATCCATCATGTACAATACACTGAATATCTTTGGTAACCCGACGGTGTATAACTGAAAGATGGCCTGTGCGATAATGTTTCTTTAATTGTACGGGGATGAAATTTTAGTGTTTAGTCCAAATTGGTTCATAAAGCGCAATTTGAACTGATGTTCTAAAAAACTAAACATTATTATTGCAGGAGCCATAGTTCTTGTTGTGGCCGGTTCTATCATGTTTATTGTTGGCTTCCTTGGCTGCTGTGGGGCGATGAAGGAAAGCACGTGCATGTTGGGCACTGTAAGCACATTCTTATAATTATCCTATTACTACTTTTTTACCGAGCTAAGTTTCCAAGAGCGTTTATGTATAGAATTGGTGTATGTATCGGTCGCGTTGGCCATTTAGGCACACGGTTATTAGTCTATTACCGACTAATACTGTATTAAAATTCTTTATTAATTTCTATTTAGTACCTTCGGATTTCTCTTCGTCATATTTGCATTGGAAATGGCGATCGGTATTTGGGCTTTTGTAAGCTATGATTCGGTAAGTAGTCTGAACACTAAATATAGTTTCCTGTTGTCACTTATTAATGAAACGGTC
>CH002402.1:1264546-1287086 GCA_000149265.1 Ciona savignyi
ATATATATATATATATATATATATATATATGTTCAGTTAAAGAATTATTGTTGCCTGTGTAACAACCTTCGTTTCGAAACCTGTGTGGCTATACATAATAAATTACTATGATGCATCTTTCAGTTCTCAAAAGTGTTAAACCAATTGGATGCCTTCAGTTAAAGCTGTAGCGGCTGCTTATTTAATATATTAACTAGATAGACTTTACAAGGTAGACGGGTAGCAGATTTGTTTGACTCCGATAACGCAACGGTAAAAGCGTATTCCCGCCCTCGAGAGCACCAGAGCCTAGGCTATACAGACTGTGGATTTTGGAACACAGTGCTGTAAGACTAGACATCTCCGTGTCTGTGTTTCTCTGATAAAATGAGGTCTTTTATATGCCATTTGGCTCCAAGGAAAAAATGCGATGCATAATATCTAAAAACGCACAATAGATTATTTTTGCGCTCGATACAATGGATTATCTCCGCACGTTAAATTTAGAAGTTGCGTTGATCGCATCGTGAATTTAGATCGTCCTTCGTCATTTAGCGATTTCTTTTCTTCCTTGTAGTTTTCTTGGAAAGATCTTGCCAACAGCCAATTATGTCGGTACGACATACCTCCTTTTTTTCGGGTTTTGAATAACTTGAAGTAAAGTTCGCCCGGTGGATTCTTTGAAGTTTAGTCTTCCCGATATAGAGTCAACAGTTCGTTTCGAGCACCCAGGTGTAATATTCGTCCATCGTTTCTTGGACGACGAAAATAGACGGTCTCCATCGTGGTCGGATGGAGACAAAATTCCTGTTGGATTTTATGCTTATTGAAGCACCAACAGTCGCGCCTCGGAGAGCTTCTTGCTCGGGTAGCAGAGGACGCCGTGTAATCCAGGCCTTCGATAATTGGCCCAAGCAATATAAAACAGACTTGTAGACATAGGCGCACCTGGGTGTATATAGACAGTCCTGTTAAACTCTTATCGATTGAACCGCCCTCCTTCGTCCGACCAGCAGTGAACTTCCGGGAGTTATTCTAGTAGAAATTTCAGAGGGTTGTTGTGATTGATGTTCCGTTCAAGTGTGCCTGCCAGCCATCCGCGAATACCAGGTTAAATTGGACCTCCCTCCAGTGACATGAGTGGGGGATGTAAATCTGTTGGTTGTTCATGCGTAGTTCGCTCCAATAGTTAGTTAGCGCCTTTTCTTGCTAAGGTCGCGTTAAGGTGACCGTGGTCCGACGGTACTTTTAAAATAGACACACCTGGTTTGGTTGACGCGGATTTTGGGCTTGGCTTTGACGGAACGCTTCGATTCCACGACATGACGCCAGTGTTTATTTCCGTCGTCGACGTACAGGATCGTAAAGGCTGCATCTTTTGGAAATAAATGCTGAAGACAAATAATATTAATGTGTCCGAGAAAGCAGGACATAGGTAAATTAGGCATCGGAAGGTTGATGAGTTCAACCACGTTTACGGGGTATTCACCAATTGTAGCGGCTGCTTATTTAATATATTAACTAGATAGACTTTACAAGGTAGACGGGTAGCAGTTTTGTTTGACTCCGATAACGCAACGGTACAAGTACAATAATGCATAAGCATAACCGGCTACGTAGATTTATAAATGGGGACGGGCTGTAGGGTACGTTAAGCGTATTCCCGCCCTCGAGAGCACCAGAGCCTAGGCTATACAGACTGTGGATTTTGGAACACAGTGCTGTAAGACTAGACATCTCCGTGTCTGTGTTTCTCTGATGAAATGAGGTCTTTTATATGCCATTTGGCTCCAAGGAAAAAATGCGATGCATAATATCTAAAAACGCACAATAGATTATTTTTGCGCTCGATACAATGGATTATCTCCGCACGTTAAATTTAGAAGTTGCGTTGATCGCATCAGTGAATTTAGATCGTCCTTCGTCATTTAGCGATTTCTTTTGTTCCTTGTAGTTTTCTTGGAAAGATCTTGCCAACAGCCAATTATGTCGGTACGACAAAGCAAATGTCAACTGTCGAATCGGGTGTCAACTTGATTTGCGTCAAAAAAGGTTTGCCTTTATAACATTACGCACAATTAATTTTTAACATCACGCAAAATTAATAAAAGTTTGGGTAATTAGGTTGGGCGCTATTATCCCTAAAAATAAAAACAACAAAATTTAATTTTACCTGTCTAGGGAATTTTCTCAAGGCCAAAACCTAAATTTTGACTTTTAACATATCTAGGTAATACTGAGTGTTAAAGCTATGCGTTATTTTAAATATTACACACAAAAGTGGCGAAAACCAAATATGATAAAACAAATTATGTACAACTACTGGTTAACTTGTCGATGGACGTGCGTGACACTTTCAAGTCTAGATTTTTTCAAATCTACCTTTGCAACTTTGATTTAAAGAATGCGATCCGTTCAATACCATAATGTAAGCCTGTATGAAAACAGCCTCTTTTAAAAAAAGGACTTGGATGCTTTAAACACCGCCGATTCATAGGAGATTAGATCAATCGGCAAGAACGTCATCGGTCTGCAGGTGGCGGAGGGGTTCTTATGTATAATTGTTTTAATTTTCGTAAATCTGAGAGAACTTCTTAATCATGAAAACACAAACTGCAATAAGGTCGTTGAACCGACGGTGAGCACGAGATGTTCCAACGATTGCCCGTAAAAGAAAGAACCTTGCATTTCTTGTTCCTCCGAAATTGTAGAACTAGTTTTGAAATTCGTAATCTCTCAAATTTAAAATTAATTTTTACCGTATAAAGATAAAAAGTTTGATTGTGTAACTGATGGGCCTACTGGTTTTGCTCGCAGAACCATCGGGTTAAAGCATTAAGCAATGTTATACTATATAGCATGGTCTATACATGGATGAATCTAACGAGTATAATATATTTAATTACATATAGATAACAAAATTGGCGCAAGAGCCCATTCGTTTCTACTGGCAGAAACATAAACTGGACAAACCGTGTATAAAATATACTAAATTTGGATAGGCACCCTACTTGAACATAGAATAGTATATTCATGTTTATCCCCGTAAGTGGGAAAGCGGCAATCGTCAGATTACCTAGCGGAGCTATTTGTATTGTACATGATTGAGTCGTTTCTTCGAATTTGGTAGAATCCTTCATTTCATTAAGTTAATGCAATATCCTTTAATTGCCTTGCCCAAGGATGCAACCGATTTGCTATGGCGACGAGTTTCAAACCTTATATATATACAGTATATATATACCTGTCCGACCGACGAAAAATCAAATATAGATCTGTACCTTTTTAGTTCTGTGCCGCGCAATTAATTCGCTTTCAGTTAAATTTAAATTAGAGATTTTAACATTAATATATTTGTAATAACACCCTTTTAGATTTAACCGTTTTGCGAATATTATATAGACAATATCATAGAAATTTTTTCCAGGCATGCATAGTGGATGTTTGCACAATTGACTCCACGAATATATGCCTCACAAAAACACCACACTTATGTATGTATGTTCTCTGCATTTTCCAACGCCTCTCTATATATAAACATATAGGTTACAATCAAAATCTATCTTACAAACAGTGGTGGTGACACGAGGTTGTTACTTTGTTTTGTTAACTCTATCTCTTCTAAAACATTGCAATTAGTTATTAAGGTGTTTGCAAAAACTGTTATAGAATCGTTTATATTCTCTTTCATACATTCTGACAAAGAAATTTAAACCACACGACAAAGTTTCTTTGCAGATTTTATTTTTAAGTTTAGCTTTGATTCAACGATACTGATTTGAAGGATCTGCAAAATAAAATCGCAATATTATTTAATTAAACTGGTATTACCGTCTTGAAGTTTAAAAACAACGGAAATGACGTTTCCAAACTCACCAGTTTTACTCGTCGTGTTCCATTACCTCACCGACATTTTCAATGGCGTCCATTTCTGTAATTTTTGTCAAAATTGAAAATACCAACGCTGCTTTAACTG
Organism: Ciona savignyi; assembly: GCA_000149265.1. Taxonomy (NCBI): domain Eukaryota; kingdom Metazoa; phylum Chordata; class Ascidiacea; order Phlebobranchia; family Cionidae; genus Ciona; species Ciona savignyi. Next base: position 1,268,502 of record CH002402.1, read on the forward strand.
ATGGGTGTGATGTTTAAAGAAGGCACAACGCTTTTGATGACACCATTGCGGTCGAAATCATAATCTATAGTTTTCCATTTTTGTCCGATACAAGGAAGCAAAATATATACCGGTGGCAAACAATGACTTAATACTTATTTATAATCAACATTAAAATCAATAAACTTCATTACTTTTGAACATATGTACCTGGCATTTCATTATAGACTTGTTTCAATTCAGTCCAGCGTCTATTAGGGGACGGCGACGATAAAAATGCCTCGGTTTGTTCGCTCAGCATGAGGAGCCCGATGGTCAGAAGAAGTACGAAAAGTGACTTGTTCATCTGTGACGAAGCTTTAAGCACCTCTAACATGCGGATCAGTAGATATACAAGATAGAGACTTACCTTTTTGGATTGCTTCTACAAATATGGTTCTCTGTGGTGGTGCCACTGCATTTATACCCAACTAAACGTGTTGTGGCTACTAAAACGTTTCTTTCCATCTCATGATTGACAGTTGGAAAATGGAAATAACTTCCTATGACGTTACTTTAAACCATAAAAGATCTTCTTCAAGAGGAAGTATTTCTTTTTGATTCGTGAAACGTGTTTCGATGAAGAGAGAAAGTGGAAGTCATCAGAGGATCGTGATGTATCTCGGTGGGATGTTTTTTCCGATGCAGCAGAATGTTCTCGAAGGCTCACATAATATAAATGGCTCACATAAAACAAACGGCCATACCTAGGTACGAGAATTATTTGGCCTGATTGATAAATCCGTAATTCGTTTTGGACACCTCGCTGTCATTCGTAATAAAATTAGATTTATTTTTAGTTTGTTTAATCCCTAATCAAATGGTTACCAAAAAAATGTACGAATATCTTTACATGTGTCAATTTTTGCGCTGGCTGGACAAACACATCCATCAATAATAAAGAATAAACCAAATATAGACGAGTTGACTCAAATTGAATAAATGATAATTCACTAAATTTTAATGTATTCAGTACGGTAGTGGTGTCGAATGGTTAACGCGACCGATGAGTAAATAGAAATATATAATAAAAAGTCTTTTACCAACGATTCCATCATGGGTTTGAAACTAATCCCGATAAAAAGACAAGTTTTAATTTGTACATGGTTTGGTCCAATGACTTGTTTTAATAGCAAAACACGCTTTTGCAGAAAGGCTCTTCCCGACCACACTGTACAAAGGCTTCCCCAGAGTATCCTGACTAGCATAAAAGAAAGTAAAGTGGAAACAAAAGTGTCGTTTTTGTTGGTTTATTATACTCCTGTTTAGTGTTTCGCCACGAGTATAATCCTCACAAAGAGTAACATACTTATGCATTTTGTCTGCATTTTCACAGCGCCTCTATATATAAATGTATAGGTTACAATCAAAATCTATCTTACAAACAGCTGTGGTGACACGAGGTTGTTACTTTGTTCTGTTAACTCTATCTCTTCTTAACCATTGCAATTAGCTATTAAGGTGTTTGCACAAACTGTTATAGAATCGTTTATATTCCCTTTCATACATTCTGACGAGAAATTTAAACCAAAACACAAAGTTTCTTTGCAGATTTTATTTTTAAATTTAGCTTTGATTCAACGATACTGATTTGAAGGATCTGCAAAATGAAATCGCAATTATAATTGAATTAAACTGGTATTATTAAGTTTAAGTTTAAAAACAACGGAAATGACGTTTCCAAACTGACCAGTTTTACTCGTCGTGTTCCATCATCTCACCAACATCTTCAATGGCGTCCATTTCTGTAATTTTTGACAAACTTGAAATTACGATCGCTGCTTCAACTCATAAATGTGATGTTTACAAAAACCACTACGTTTTTAATGACATTGCGGTCAAAAACATAATCTAGTTTTCCATTTGTTGTCCGATACAAGGGTGGAAAAGATATACCGGTTTGCAAGGTACCGTGACAAATAATGACTTAATACTTATTTATAATCAATATTAAAATCATACAACTACATTACTTTTGAACACATATACCTGGCATTTCATTGTTGGCTTGGTTCCATTTAGTCCAGCGTCTACGCCTATAAACGCGACGGCGACCGAATACTGCGTCGGTTTGTTCGCTCAGCATGAGGAGCCCGATGGTCAGAAGAAGTACGAAAAGTAACTTGTTCATCTGTGAAGAATATTACTTTAAACACCTCCAACAAGCGTTTCAGTAGATATACAAGATAGAGACTTACCTTTGTAGTTAGTTTCCACAAATATGGTTCTCTGTGAAGGTACTGCTGTATTTATACCCAAATAAACGTGTTGTGGCTACGAAAACGTTTCTTTCCATCTCATGATTGACAGTTGGAAAATGGAAATAACCTCCTATAACCTGACTTAAACCGTAAAAGATCTTCTTCAAGAGGAAGTTTTTCTTTCTGATTCGTGAAACGTGTTTCGATGAAGAGAGAAAGTGGAAGTCATCAGAGGATCGTGATGTATCTCGGTGGGATGTTTTTCCCGATGCAGCAGAATGTTCTCGAAGCTCCTTGGATGGAAACCAGGAAATAATTTATTCTGACAGGGAACACGCTTTCGTATAAACTGCTGGATAGTTTTGCCAACAAAAGATACCGTTAGTCCAAACCAAAACTAACCATTTTTGTATAATTTAAAACCCATGATGAGCTCGTCACCAAAAGCTTTTACTTAAAACTCTAAAACTGGGCTAAGCTTAAAACTGTGCTAATAACGATTTTATGAAGGCCTTGGAGTGTAAATGGCTCACGTAAATCATTCGGCCATACCTAGGTACAAAAATTATTTGGCCTGCTTGATAAATCCGTAATTCGTTTTGGACACCTGGCTGTCATTCGTAATAAAATTAGATTTATTTTTAGTTTGTTTAATCCCTAATCAAATAGTTACCAAAAAATTGTACGAATATCTTTACATGTGTCAATTTTTGCGCTGGCTGGACAAACACATCAATCAATAATAAAGAATAAACTAAATATAGACGAGTTGACTCAAATTGAATGAATGATAATTCATTAAATTTTAATGTATTTAGTACGGTAGTGGTGTCGAATGGTTAACGCGACCGATGAGTAAATAGATATATAAATAGTCTTTTACCAACGATTCCATCATGGGATTGAAACTAATACCGATAAAAAGACAAGTTTTAATTTGTACATGGTTTGGGTCCAATGACTTGTTTTAATAGCAACACGCTTTTGCAGAAAGGCTCTTCCCGACCACACTGTACAAAGGCTTCCCCAGAGTATCCTGACTAGCATAAAAGAAAGTAAAGTGTAAACAAAAATGTCGTTTTTTCTTAATTTAAATTATTTCAGTGTTTATTGTTTTTATTCCTTCGATAACATTCTGCTACATCGGAAACAAAAACATCCTAACCGAGCTACCACCATTCTTTGATGGCTTCCACTTTCTCTTAGAACCTTTTCGAAACACATTTCACGAATCGGAAAAAATCCTTCCTCATCTGTTATGCTTTAAGTCAGGTTATAGGAGTTTATTTTCATTTTCTAACTGTCAATCATGAGATGGAAAGAAACGTTTTCGTAGCCACAACACGTTTATTTGGGCAGCTGTACCGCCACATAGAACCATATTTGTGGAAACTAACTACAAAGGTAAGTCTCTATCTAAAGTCTCTATGTATATCTACTGACCCGCCTGTTGGAGGTGTTTAAAGCGAAATTCTTCACAGATAGACAAGTTACTTTTCGTCATCAAACAGGTTGAATCAAAGTTAAAATTTGAAAATAAAATATGCAAGGACAATTTGTGTTTTGTTTTATAGTTCCTTTTTCACAATGTATACGATATGATTTGAACGATTCTATAGTATTATTGCAAATACTGGCCGTGCCTTTTTTGCAAAACAGCTGTGGTTTAGTAGCATAAAAAAATAATAATCTTGTTCAATTTCTTCTACAAAAACAGCTTATCGCTGAAGCGTTGCTTCCAAAAATATCTTGTTATATATAACGGATAGAGCTACGCATTGGTGCAGTCATCCGAAACGTAATCGTCATATTAACCTGAAGAGCGCATATGAATATGACGGTTAAAATTCCCTCTTTCGTATTTTCGATCCGGCTAGTATCCAAAAGCACCAAAGATAGACGTAATCGTCATATTAACCTGCAAAGCGCATATGAATACGACGGTTAAAATTCCCGCTTTCGTATTTTCGATATCATGTGACGATTACCAGTGTGATATCGGATATTGGGTCATTGCGTATTCCAAATACAGTTCGACAATTTTAAGTATGATTGCGTTTTATCATTTACGGAGATAAAATGTTAATATCCAATGCTATTCAGTGTGATGTACATGATTGAGGAGTTTTAATGGTACATACTCAGGTTTTACCGATTTCGTGACATTCTCAAAAGCAAATCACAACATATTCAAACGAACGTGCATTATGATCTTAGAAAGATATATAAAATAACCCAGACCTAATAATGAGCCAAACAGCTATTTTTCTTTTGATTTTTAAATACAATCAGCATCAGTTATCGGACGTTAAGATGAGGTATTTCTGGTTTTGGCTCCTTCGTTACAGTAATTGAGAAAATAGAAAGGTCAAATTACAAAAAAGAACAGGAAAAACTAAAGAGTGTCAACCACGTGTAAACCATCACTATTAGTAGACAATCCTCTTGTGTGTACGGTATATACATCACCACCCTTGGTATATCTCAAATAAAGTGTATAACGTTTGATTTACTGGTTTCTGGAGTTACCATTCCAAACTTGATATCTGTATTTTCTAAGTAAACCAGACGAATGACATGGTTACCTTAGTATATCTCTTATACAATGTACTTATTGTTTATTTCTGCAAACAGAAACTAATAGGTTCCCGAGTTACCAATACAATTTTAATATTAATAGGGCTTCACTGTAAACAACGGGCGATATTATGATATAACTCTAACACGCCTCGCTTATGTTAGTGACGAAAAGGAATCGTGATGCATCTCGACTGTTGTATTTACCTGTGCAGCAGAATGATCTCGAAGCTCCTTGGATGGAAACCAGGAAATAATTTATTCTGACAGGGAACCCGCTTTCGTGTAAACTGCTGGATAGTTTAGCCAACAAAAGAAAAAAACGCCGTTAAAGCCAAAACAAACCATGTTTTGTATAGTTTAAAACCGTGATGAGCTTGTTACCAAAAGCGCTTTTATATAAAACTTTTAATATGACGTAGTATAACCATTTGGCCCCAAAAATTGACTGGGCTAAGCTTAAACTAAGCTAATAACGATTTTATAAATACTCTGAAGTATGAATCGCTCACGTAAAGCATACGTAGGGTACTTAAATTATTCAGCCTGCTTGTAAAATCAGTAATACCTTCTTGGCATCTAACTGTCATTCTTAATAAAATTGTATTTAATTGTGCGCAGTTGTCAATTTTGCCGAGGTTTGACAAAGGCACAATCAAAATGACGAAATAACAAATATAAATCTGCACCTTTTTAGTTCTGTGCCGCGCAATTAATTCGCTCTCGGTTAACTGTTTTAACAATACTATATTGGTTATAACAACATTTTAGATTCAAAGATTCTGCGAGTAAATAGACAAACAAAATCTACCCTACAAAAAGTGGTGGTTATTTGTCACTTTCTTTTGTTAACTAAGGAGTTTGACTTAAAGTTTGGAAACAACGAAAATTCGAACGTTTCCAAACTCACCAGTTTTACTCGTCGGGTTTCATCATCTCACCAACATCTACATTGGCGTCCATTTGTGTAATTTTTATCAAAATTAAAATTACCATCGCTGCCTTAACTTAGAAATGCGATGTTTACAATAAGCACTATACAGTTTGTGAGTTATTATTTCTTCCCTATTGTTAAAGTAAATAAAGAAAATAGTAAAGATAAATAACAAAGAAGCACGAAAATTGACAAAACTACAGTAGTTACACTTTAGCTATTATGCAACAAACATACGTAATGGCGCTTTCTATTGTGTAGTATTATATATATATATATAATATATATATATACACATGTGTAACCAGGGTCCAGATCCACAATTGCCTCATTTTTTACCTTTTTTTTATATAATTCCATTAGATTCGTGCATGTCTCGACAATGCCATATAACTTTGCTGAATGTTTTAACCCGATTGATTACAATTTTTCTGCATAAACTGATGGGCCTCTGAGTTATTAAATCTAAATTTGTCTCCATGCAAAGTAAAAATTAATTCAAGGGTGTATTATTATGTTGTACAATTTCATTTGTTTTTGCAAATATGGTTTGTTAGGCGTTATCTGTAGGCCAGACAATACAACCATTTTTTTAAGGTGAAAGTGTAAATTGATATATAAAGGGTAATTAAATTAACCCAGCGTACTCCTGGAACTACCGCCCATAAAAAAGTTAGATAAAAGTATAATGCAACTGGTATTGTATAAAAAATAAATAAACAACCACTAGTCTAAAGGGAATTTCTAAAGTTTTAAGAGGTTTAATGGTTACGGTTTGGTTTTGCGGGTTACAAAACAATTAGTACAATGTGGATGGAAGATGAATTAATTCCGCGATTGGTCATATTGAAGAAGATGTTTTCTTACCTTGTGGTGAAATTTCTCAGGGAAGCAACAATGATTTGTCAGCAAGTGGGTGCTGCTGATCTTTTACCGTCATTCGGGATGGCTTACTGTATCGCAAAGTGACGTTCGGGATATTAACGTCATATTATCAACGTGACTGAGTAATCGTTTTTTTCTAACCTTTAAACTCAAGTGACAATCAGAGAAAATACATAGATATGACTGAATATTTCCATTACAACAAAAGGTTGATTTGACTGAAGTGCAAAAAAAATAATGTTAATAGGCTTTCATAACGGTTGGATCAAACAAAATAGTACTTGCCATAGTACTAAGAAAAAAGTAAGTTTTATATAGGAAGATCTAGCTAAATTTGTTCGGATTCAAAATGTGTTAATTAACGTGACTCTTGACTTTTGACCAATGTATTCAGATAAATGGACTCTATTTGACCAATGTATTCAGGTATCGTTCAACAATAAGTGACATCCGTTCTAAATGGAACTGATTGATTACTGTGTCATCATATGGAAAGATTGCATTCACCGCATTGATTCGATGTTTGTTTTCGATTAAATTTTCCCATTCAGACATGACAGTGGTTCGATTCTATATTTGATAAGAGAGGATAAGTGTCAAAAATAAACGATTGCGCGACGTGCAAATATGGATCTGTAGTGGGAAAGCTGGTATATATAAAGCTGTATGTGTATTTTTGGTTCGACACAGTGTTTATTCCAGATTATACAAGTGTTCAAAGAAACTCATAACGCTGAGATATGGGTCAAAATACTTCCGAGTTAAAAACAACGACATTGAAAGACATTTACTTGTCCACCTATTTCAGTGAGACAGAGATAAAACAGTGGCACGAGTGCTTTTGTGAAGAGTGTCCATCCGGATTTTTAAAAATGGACGAGTTTGTGGCGTTGTACAAAAAGATGTTTGTGTTGGGCGACCCGACCAGCTTTGCAACGCAAGCATTTAGGTTGGATATTTTTATATTTTACTACTTTAGTCCGACCGGTTGGTCTGGTGGTTTAGTGCGACACCTTTCAACCGAAAGGTAGCATGTTCGAAACTGGTCGGTTGTGTCCTCGAGGAAGGCACTTAACGGACATTGCCTGACACCCCTCTTTACCAAATGCGAAGTGAATTTTTAAAACGTTATTTAACGTCTGGTGGAATTTATTTCTTTTTTTCCTTTAATCTAATAAAACCGGCTCACCCCTCAGTCTATTAAGGGTTTTAATTTTATTAATTTTGAAATAAAATACTAACGGCGCAGTTTTTGCCTAATTTCAGATTTAACGGCCACGTTACTTTTACCCCCGTTATCCCGTGTATATTTACTGACCTGCTTTTTTATTTTTTTATTGAATTTAGTTTCGAATCCGTGATAGGCTTTGTTTTACCCTACTTTAATTACTGTAGTTTTGCTCTCCTCCCCTGTTTTTAAATAACTGTTCTATTCTTCTTTGATGTAATGAAGTAGTGAAAAATAAACTAAATGTGCGCAAATCAAATAAATTATTTGATTTTATCCAACCTTTGGACGATCTTTTGCTAAACGACCAAGCCAATCCCCCTTATATATATACGGTTGTTTTCCCGAATAACCGTTTGTTTATCAAAATATATTGAGAGCCCGCTATTGTTTGCAAAATTATGTATTAAATTATATAAGTACGTCATATTTCAGTCATTCATTGCATCTTTTAATCTCCCGCTTTGTTTAGGTAGCGGCGTTTTTTATTTTAGTTAGAATTAACGAATAAATAGGCTTCATAACAAAATGGTTTATTGTTTGCACTAGATGTTAGTAGTGCCGACTGTGTGTACAAATGACGCGACGCCAAGCATATTTGCTTCTGTTCATTTTTTTTCTTTTCAGAACTTTTGATCGAGACCATAGCGGAAAGATAGACTTTCGTGAGTTCATCAGCGCACTGTCGCTGTTATCGCGAGGTACAATGGAAGAGAAGTTAACCTGGACGTTCAGCATGTATGACATTGATAACGACGGAGAGATCACTCGCAATGAAATGAGAGAAATGATCAAAGTAAGTTCGATGAATACAAAACACAAACTTTGTGCTGAGAAAAAGGTTGTGCAACCCAACGATTAGCGCGACCGACCCGTGTGCAATAATCCGGCTTCAAAACTCACCTAATAATATATAATATCTAATAATCGTCAAACTATTGTTTTTGTCGGGCTATTTATTCTATAGCTCCAAACTTATTTACAAATAAAGTATCGAATATATGTAATATATATGTACTTTGTTTATTTATTTTGTCATTTTAAAATTACAGGCAAAACGTCCTTATACAAAAGAGTCTATTTAAAAAATATTAAGTATGTGTTAGTATGTGTTCGCTTTGGCGCCTTTATAACTGCATACCAGGCATATTATAATCTGGCCGAATTTGCATACGGTGATCCATGCCGGAAATTTAAACTTCTTTCACCCGTAGTCCGTATACCTTCTGGTCGGTGAGGAGGTTGCATACAAAGTTCTACCGGATCAACTAACTCCACAGCAACGAGCAGACAAGATTTTCACCAGTATGGATAAAGATGGAGACGAACAGGTGCAGTCCTTTAATAACCATCTTTATTTAACGGGTAAATCGCATTAACTAGGATTAAGAGATTACAAAACATAATCCTCCGAATACGACAGTTTATGGAATAATGGATTGTCACTGATAATGAGAAACGTTTCAAGCGGGTGTGAACAAAATAAGGATAAATCCACTGTTTCAAACATAACTTCTGTTTTTATTAAAACCTGGTTTCTACCCCGTGGTGAATTAATTGTAACTTATTAGTGCAACATAGTGACTACTGGATATTTAAATATTAACGACCCACCATTTCAACTAACAAATTATAATTTAATTATAAAAAATGCAGGACAAGTAAAAAAACGATAAAAGTGTTACCTGCAGCTATATATCGAAAAAATATTTACGTTATTCTCTCACATTTACACAAGGTGACGTTGAAAGAGTTCACGGTTGCTGCTCGGCAGGATCCAAGTCTGGTGATGCTTATTCAAATCGGAGCATAACCTTCTCGACATTACTATCGGATTCTACCGGCAATAACAAATTTGCACCATTTAAATGACATTTTTGTATGTGTAGAGCAAAATAAATGATTTCTGCAAACGATTGGCATAAACGGGTAATCCAGTCAGGTTGAAACGTTCAGAAATCCTAACTAGCATGTTCATACTTTGTCTCCACTTACAAATTTACCAAAAAGGGGAGATTCCTGCTATCGGGAAAAATAGAAAAAAAATCATTTTTGCGTTTTCGCCGATATCTCCGCATTGGAAAGGGACAATTAAAAAAAAGTTTAACATGTGCAACGTCAATATTAATAGCACGATTTTAATGAAAATGAGCCAGTTTACCACGAAAAAAATCCACCCAAATTAAAAAAAATATACTAAAAAATAAGCAATAATAACTAGAGAGTGTCAACCACGTGTTTAACCACCACCATTTGTAAAACACATGTTGTATGCCATATATTCATTCTATACAGGGTCCCTAACCACATTTTGTATTTTATACACTGAGTATGTAGTTTGTTTCTGCAAGCATAAACGCATGGGTCCCATAGTTATCAAACCAAACTTCTTCTCCATGTGTAGAAAAAAGAACAATCGTGTTAGATTTACGAACATTTCACCACAAATGTTTTAAATAAAAGCTTTCTTTTAAGCGTTTTTCGTGGTTTCAGGGACTTACTGGGTTTATTAGAGAAGTTTCTACTGGGTTTAGTACGTACGTTTCTGTTTTTACCTATGTGGGTTATGTTGTGTAACAATTCTTAATGTTTTATTCTGATTAGTCAATTCCTTGTCTGATTTGTCGACTCCTTGTTGAAGATGTTTGTACGATATGGCATGCCTGTCACAATCATAATTCAGGAAAATATCTGCGTTTTTAAAGGAAATACCCTAATAAATGATTTGTTTTAATTGGAACAGAGTGTTTAAATGTCTAACATTTTACCAAATCTGATTCAAATTGGAGCTGCCGTTTAAGCGATATGCGCAAAAAAGCTATTTAAAAAAAAATACCGTTTTGGTTATTAACGACTCAGGGGAATTGCCCTAAATATATTACCCAAAATTTTGGTTTCTGCATATCTAGGCCATGTTGTCTAACAAATAAAAAAGTTGGATTGAGCATACATTTTTTCTTCTTGTAGATGTCAGGGCGACATGACATGCTTGTCACAATCATGATTTGACAACAAAAGCTTATTTTTAGGGTATTTCCCTAGGTAATTTTTTTATTTCTTTTAAGTGTTAAATCAGTTACTAATGCACTTACATTTTATCAAATCTGATTCAAACTGGATTTACAGTTCAAGAGCTATGCGCAAAAAAGCTCATTTTTTTAGAAAAAAATATTGTTTTGGTTTTTAACGTCTCAGGGAAATTCCCCTGGATATATTACCCAAAATTTTAGTGTTTTCAAATCATGTTGTCTAACAAATGACAAAGTTTTATTGCAATTCCATTACTTCTTCTGATAGATGTTGGTGCTACAACCCATGCCTGTCACAATCATGATTTGAAAACAAAACCTTATTTTCAGGGTATTTCCCTGGGTAATTTTTTTAATTCTTTTAAGTGGTATATCAGTGGCTAATGCACTTACAGTTTACCAAATCTAATTGAAATTGGAGTAGTCGTCCAAGCGCTATGCCTAAAAAAGGGAATTTTTTAAAAAAAGAAACCGTTTTGGTTTTTCACCTGCAAGGGGAATTCCCCTGGGTATATGCCCCAAAATTTTGGTCTATGCACATCTAGACCATGTTGTCTAATAAATGACAAAGTTGTATTGCTATTCCATTACCCCATTTGATAGATGTTGTTGCCACAAGCCATGCCTGTCAAGCGTTTGACGAAAAAAAAGAAAAAAAACGAAAAAAAAAACGGACAAAAACAATATATGTCCCATTTTTCCAAATGGGACCCATAATTACACTGTTGTTAAGCGTAAAGAACAGCTGGAAACTGAAGGCTGAAAAAGTGGATAGAGAATCTAAATATAAACGAAAAACATGCCTACGCCTCAAACCCATCTTTACAAATATTTGTCGGGAAATCTCTAGAAATTCAATTCCATCAAAGCTAATGACTAGTCAGTCTCATTTACGTTCTAAATAAAACAAAAGAAAAACACCAATCGAGTTGAATCTTTCAAAGGTGTAAACTCATATGGTTTGGATTTAAAATGGCGAAATTAAGGTGATTACGTCAGAATATTTCTCTACACACCAAAGAATATAAGAATACGACAGCCAAAGAATACGACAGCCAAATAATGCGACAGCCGTTTTTTTAATTTTCGGCGCCGAAAAAAACTATTACCACGTACATAAAAAACAGCTTAGACATTAAACCACCAAAAATTAATTGTTAATTTTAATGCCAAAAAAATTTTTGGATGCCCCGTACCAACCATGAACATTTCCGGTAATTCCCCTAAAAATTTAACTGCATACAATCCAGTAATCAGTTTGCTCTAACTCTCCATAATAACAGGCATAAAATAATATATTAAGCTAAAAGTTTAAGAGATGTTAACTAATATGCATTAGATATCCAGTGACACATATTAAATATATCACGTTTACCCTGAAAAGCTTGCAATAATATACAAAGTCATTATTTTAGTGTTTTTATTGTTGTATTTTTTTTATAACAACGAGAAAATTTATTTTAGAAAATATAGATATCAAGTTAATAGCAATTTTGATATCATATTCGCAAAAACTGCATGTTTATTTCATTTAATCGACATCACCTCGTCACGTCAATAACCCTTAAAGCAGTTGGTTTCATCTAAGTCATTATTTGCTTTATAAAGCATTGTGCGATTACACACAAACACACATACATAGAAACAAAACTTAATAAAGAATACGACTACGAGTTTTTCGGTTTTTCTATTTAGTGAAGGTCCGCTACCAGTCTATAGTTTAAGTTCCACGCCATGTGGGTACATTTGGAGTCGGAGCGGAGATTTATGTACCAGATATAGACGGCGGCGGATCGTGGGACGAGATCTCGGCCAAATGAATTCGTTGAGATACCCTTGGCCCCACAAGTTTGGATAGGTAACTCGGGAACCCATTAGTTTCTGCTTGCAAAAACAAACGTTGTTAATTTTGTATCAGATATACCAAGGGTGATTTGTTAATCACCGACCGTATTTGCAAACAGAAAAATATACCACACACTTAACAGGTGTTTTAAAAATAGTGGTGGTTAAAACTCTATAGTTAATAAGTATATTTCGTGGAATAAGTATTTTTTTATTTCACAAAAAATGCTATAGGAGCAATCAGAAGTAGTAGTGCAATGTTTATTAAAAACAATTTTAGAGCAAAAATAAGGATGAGATGTGAATCAATAAGATCATGTTTCGGTTTGGTAAGTATAGTATAATGAGTTTATTAAAGAAGTATTATCCAGCAGATTAGCACTTATAATAAAATGTCACATCTAAAGAAACGAGTATTAATTATCAGTGCAAGTTTTTGAAGAATACTTTCACACAAAAAAATTAGAACTAAGAAACCTCGCAACAAAACATGACAGGTTTTATTTGTTATAATAGCTGCCTCCATCTAACGGAGGAAGGTACTTAATTTCAATACTAAATATTAAACACTCCTACGAGTCCCGGCAATTCAAGCGCGAGTACAAGGGAATATTATAAATATTGTGTTTGAATCCCCCAAATGTTCCTTCCCAAGAATAAACATGAATATCCATCTTACGCAAGTGGAATCATTTGAGCCAGTCGCCTACTGGTTGCTGGAACCAACAAAGAATAATTCTAAAAAGTTGATTCTTTTTCCGTCCCATTTTCATTGTTAGTCCCCTCAACGGTTTGAACTGGGACGTAACCGGTAAACTCCCCCGGTTGTGGGGAGCTAATAACCTGCGCATTCGCCATATCGGTTGGGGAGTACCAACTCGATGAACGTTCGTAGATTTTACCATTGTTTTCCTTGAAGAACAAGTGACAAAGTAGCTCTCGTTTAGGTGGGGAAGATTTAGTGCACCCTGTAAAAAATAATAATTTGTTTTTCTCCATTAATTTATTGGCAAAACAAAAGCAATCGTTTATAATGTATTAGAATTACTATTTTTGTGTTACTGCATTAATTTTCCTTTTTTTTAATTTCAAAAAAATTACCTACGAACCTAACATCGTTGAAAATTGTGTGGTAAAATATGTGATGTTTTATAGACTAAATCAATTCTTGAACATAAAGCCAACCACATCGCCATGTCTAACCCAAACCCTTACACTATAGTCGACATCACTTTTTTGTCCACATTTCCCGTCTAATTCCTTTAGTTATGAACTATGAAATACGCAACAAAATAAATCACCTGTCAATGCACTGACAAGGCATCCCACAAAAATAGTGATGATAACCCCAAATAGTGAGATGTAGATATACGATATTGAGTATAGATCCGCGATTGCTGGTCTGAAATTATAACATAGTGATTAATCATGTGGACGTGTGAATCTTCGTCAGCACATATTCCGTTGACTTAAATATCTTTTTAAATGTTTGGTAATATTTAGTAAAAATGGTTTTTAAATGTTTTTATATGTTTAGTAAAAATGGTGGAATCATAACAAAAAAACAACATAGTGCAAATTCGATTGAATTCAGAAAACCAGTTTTGCTTTCATAGCATTACCAGTTCTTATTCAAATAGAATTATTTTAAGTTTTTCTTAAATTCGTTAGAAATTGATCAAAACAGCTTTGATCTATAAAGTTTACTAGTAGAAAGTTGATTCTTTTATTTTTTCTGGTATTTAGATTTTTCTTTAAAGTTGTGCCTTATAAGATGAATCGTGGATATATCACAAAACAAAGACACAAGTTATTTTATTAAAACTGTTTTCCTTGCTCACTGTTGCAGAAATACTGAAATATTAAATATAAAATGAGGAAATTGCACAAATCGGGAAGTCTATGTTTAACACCTGAATAATAAAAAGTAATGCGACATATGGCATTTGAACAATAACAGTGATCAAAGTACCTCTCGTATTTAGTGTATGCTACAACTACAGTAATATAGGGACATAAGAATCCGCTAATGTCATTAAATGAATATGAAAATTAAAGACCATAGATCAGATACAATGGAAAACAAACCTATAAACTTCAGTCACCCCCGTAATGACAGCCGTCAAATTTTGGTTCAAATCTGACGGGGTCGTTAAAGGAGTCACAATGTCTTCTATGGCGTCACCAATTGGACAAGCTTCGGTAGACCTCGGTAAAATTCGGAAGAATTCGGTAGGAGTCGGATAAATGACCGAGCCAATGAAAATCCATACTGTTGATGCAAATCCGGCGATTGTACCAGCCAATGCGCCCTATAAATTACGTTTATGGTTAATTTATTTACGAAAATACAGCAGTGTGCAATATAACAGATGATGTATCTGTGAAACACAACGCAAATCCAGCCGCACGGTATAAGAGGCAAGCATAGGGTCATGGTCAATTTTAACGAGCCAAGTTTCGAATCAATGATGGGTTGTAACTAATACCGTTTATGTATAACAGTAGATATCGGTGGAAAACCATTTTTAACCTGTTCAGACTGTTGTACAACTCGACAGTTGACCCCTTTCTGGGCGATTGCCTCGTCAAAGAGGCGAATAACAGTAACCTTAATCTACTTGAATAACACGGTTAAAATTCGAAGTTTAGATACAGTTTGCAAAGCTGCAAGAACTTGTTGACGTTTATGTGGTTGTTTAAATAATATTATTGAGTCAATGCACGTGTAGATCGCTGTAGTAAAAAGATCTTCTATTTAATGCATTATTTTGACAGATACAAAAGCAAAAATTGGCCTCACCCATTTGTTGGTAAAGGGCATGAGCATCCCCATTGTGAATACGCCAACAATCGGGCCAGCAATGATACCGTGGATGCTGTACGCCATCTGAACAAAATGGTTTTACAGTTGAAAGTTTATAAAATGTTTGTTGGATTATTAGTTTATTAATGTTTGTTAAAGATACAGATTTTTACTCAATAATATCCCTTTTTCGAAGTTTAATTATAAATTAACAGAAATGGAAAATACGGTTCAACATTTATCTTGCTCTGTGAGGGATCTTTAAAAGATATATTCTGCAAATTGTACTGTATTAGATTATTGTTCACACCAAGGCGGGTTGTGTCGTTAAGCTTTCCATTAAGAATAATATTATTAAAGCATGTGAATGGGTAAGCGCAAGGGTCGATACCAGACGGCATTCGTCAGATTACCTCGCGCCTAAGGGTTACCGGAGCTATTGCAGTGTATTGTGTATGATTGACACGTTCCTTCAATTTAGCAGAACTAAACAATTCAATGGGATCAGAGAAAAGCAATCTTTCGACAAAAAGCGACTTTCTAATTCAGCAAACTAATTTGTTGGACGGACGCTAATACATAGTGCCGAAAGTAGTGGATGATTTATCGGCGTAAAATATAAATAGGGTATTATGAAACATGCCTAGTTTGATTCATATTACCACCTACCCGAATTAAGCCACCAACAACAGAGGCAAGATATGCTAGAAGTATGTACATTATCCCTGAGATTAGTACAAGAGCTTTGGAGAGAAGAGTGTAGGACCTCGGTTTCCACGCAGTGTAAGGCCGAACAAAATCTTCCAGGGCCACACACGCCATTGCGTTCATTCCGGACGAGATAGTGCTGGAATTGTAAAATACTCAATTAGCAAAACAAATAAAATCAAAATAAAAGTATTGCTACGAGGTGCGGTGTAGATTTGGCCGATTGGTTACCGCGAACGACACGGATAATAAGTTACTACTAAAAGCTCATAGTAAATTATAGGTTTTGGAACTTTAAAAATACCCGGTTAAAAAAGAAAGAAAAAATCGAAGGTTGCTTTAACGAGGTTATTTTGGCTGGTTGCCCGATACGGAGTCACTGAACCAACCTAATAGCGCAATCTTTCGGTTACAGGAAAAACTTTCAATTGCAAATTCGAAACCAGCCGCTGGCTAAACAAATGTGTTGTGCAAGGCATTTATCGATCATGACTAAACCGAGTGGACTAAAAACTGAAAAAAAAACATCTCAATCGTGTATAACAAAGTACAATTGCCCCGGTGGCCGCGTTAACTTATTAAAGGGGATAAAACATTTATTCTGTCCAGTTATATCAAAACCAAATGCTAAAAACTAAGCGGTTGGGCAGTTAATGTTGTGTATAAATAGATATGTTTGGTACGGATTTAAAAACAAGGATATGTGTTGTATGTTGTACTGTAAAGTTTTATTTTTTTATTTCCATGTCGTTGATTTCTTTGCATTTTTGGACGTTCGCCGATTTTCCGATATTTCATTGTTTCGTTGATTATTTGATTGTCTGATTTTCTGTATTTTTGGTTGCACCTATTTCTTAAAGTCAGTTGGGCTGTGGCGATCAAGGCGGTAGATGAAGCAACAATGAAATAAATTGTGCTAAAACTCTACAGTACATTCATATCAAATGACATTCTAACCTTAGTGAACTGCTGTAGACACCAGCAACGAATAGACCAGGTATCCCAGGGTACTTTCCAAGAATATCCATCACAATGAATGGAAACAACTAAAATCAAAATATTTAATTAAAACAAAGTTATCCAATATTAAAGACACATTATCACCCAATTAAAATAATCAATTACGACAAAGGTATCCAATATTAAAGACAAATCATCACCCAATTAAAATATTCAATTACAACAAAGTTATTCAATATTATAGACAAGATCACCTGATCAGCTTTACCAATCTGGTGGCTATCGATCGGATCACAGTCCTTGTATGTTGCATAGATGGTTAGTCCGGTCATACCAGCCAGAATTAGAATGATTATCAGTCCAATTGAGTTGAATAAAATAGCTCTGTGTAAAAGGTGAATTATAAATATTAAAGCAGAACATATCTCGCGGTCATACGGTCCAAATACTAGATGATTCATTCTACGATCTAAATGTCACAAATTATGCTATCGGCATATGCTATAATGTTTTACAAACATTTTGTGTTTACACAAAATTTAAAAGTATGATAACAAATTGAATATATTTACTTACAACATATAATACGTTTTTTAAAAACTAAGTGAGGTAATAACTGATCAATTTTTAGTGACCGATGCGATATTTGTTTAAATATATACAACACAAGATGCAGTATAAGTGGTCGGGGGTTGTAATCTTTACGTGACAACTTACTTCTTAGCTTCCCACTTGCTCTTACAACAAACATACCGCTGGACTTGTGCCTGATTCACCCCGTTTATGCCCAACCAAAACACAACTCCACCAAACAAGATCGACCAAAACGTGTGGCGAATTCGGGGATCGAATTCAAAGCTAAAAATAGCGAACTTGTAAATCACTGGAGGCAGATATGTATATAAAAATATATATCTATACCTAACCTCAGCCGTTACACGTCACACTGCCTGCAGTAAGGTGGTTGAATCGAAACCAGGCGGTGACGAGTTGGCATTGTGTTTGGGAAAGCCACTTATATAGGATTTTGAGTAAACCTATTAAAGAAAAACTGTTTTCCGACGTATTTAATACATTGTACAAGCTCCTAAAGTGGGCAAGAGGTAATTTAACGATTGCTCGTGTTATAACACAGCCTTTTCAATACTGGGGATAATATTGTGCAATAATATTAGATCATAATTGCGATTTTGTTGCAAATGACCCGTTACATTTTAAGCAGCCACTTAGTACTTTTGTTAAAGGCACATCGATTAACAAGTGAAGTATATGTTGATAAGTTAGTTCGCGTGTACGTATTAAAATAAGTTCAAAAGTTTATGTCATTTTATATGTTGTACTACCAACTTTTACAGCTACGCACAAGAATTTAATAAACTTATTTTAATAGATAC
>CH002402.1:1287186-1314105 GCA_000149265.1 Ciona savignyi
AAACGGTTTGAGGCCAAACACAACAGATAACACACGTATTTAAAACGGGCAGGGTGGCGAGCCTGTCATGGGTTTGAATCTGGACATGGAAAAATAAAAATGATCGTTTTTAATTGCACTTCGTGCCAGTGATAAGAAAATTAGCGTAAAACTCATACGCAAGAAGCACCAAAATAACTATTGACATAGCATAAAATGATCTCCAAACAGGTTCATCGTGTGAATTTATTGCTGAATATCCTTAAATATGTTTAGTCTCGTCCTTTATTGAAGGATTATATAGGCTATAAAAGTGCATTGAACACATATGTTTACGACGTTCTATAATGCAAATGACAGCGCAAAACTCTGCGGCAATGGCTAAAATCTGGGCATGAAAAAATTATTTTATCGTTTTTTTAATTGTACTGCCTGACAAGTGGGGAGAAAAATGGCGAAAAACTCGTACGTTAGAAGCAACAAAACAACCATTGACATAATATCACATGGTCTTTAAAACAGGTTCTTCGTGTGAATTTACTGCTAAATATCCTTAAATGTGTTTAGTGTTTAGTCTCGTCCTTTATTTGAGAAATATAAAGAGGCTATAAAAATGGATTGAACACATATGTTTACGACGTTCTCGACTTATCAAATATTTGTGCAACTTTTTAGGGGTATACTCTTATTCGAGTTGCGACTTGTTTACCTAAATGTTGTCACTTTATTTAACAATATTGGCGCAATGGGGATCGGCAGGAACTGATGTTTGATTAAGCCTCAATACCAACAAGGAAACTATATGTCTTTTATGTATATCAAAACTCAGCCTTCTTTAAAGTACTATACGTACTACGTACAGCAAAAGTCGGATTACATTAACTATTAAGTAAACAATTAGTACGGTAATTCAGCTGATGCTAAAAGTAATTAATTTAAATAAATTGTCGAAAACGAATATACAGATTACGAAATGACGTCAATGGTGCTGTTACTCTCAAGAACCTAGAGTTGAGTGCCTCATCAAAAGTCGGGTTCGCTACTCACCCCAGTCGACTTGTGTTTATTCCTCTAAAGTAGGCGCACGCTCGCGAGCCAGGTAATAAGAAACAAATTAAACTTGCTTGCGCCAGAATAAATAAAACAACAACTTAATAGGCGGCGTAAAACCACAAAATATGGCATCACATCACCGTACATGAAATTTTTCTATGTTCAAAATTTTTTATCATTCAAAGCGTCATTTTGGACAGGAAAGGATACTCAATTTTATTACCGGCAATAGGAAAAAGCTGGTTGCGTTAAAAAAACCATCTCGTAAGATAAATTAGTGCCAACCGATATTCCGGCTTCTCGGGCACTCTTATGTAGTTAGATACTTACTGAACGAAATCGATCCTCCCGCCTTGATAAGATGCTTCCCAAATATTCCCAAAGCCGCCAAGGTTAATACTTCCTTGTATAATAACAGCGATGAAACCAACCATCATCAGTATAGCTTGGAACACATCCGTCCAGATCACAGCTTTTAGTCCGCCCTGTGTGGATGATTCGAGGAATTCATATAGTCAACGTTCGATGTTTTTCTTTTTTAACTCATAATTTGTAATCATGTCGTGTAGTTAACAGTGTCGTTTTTTTAAGCTTTCGTATTAATCATTATATTGGAAACGTACATTTGTGACCAATGTACTTTTTAACCGCAAATACTATTACAGTGAAAACAGTATTTATTGTGGCAAAGAAACTGTGAATAGGACGACCCTCTCAATTGAAAATAAAACTTAGTTAAAATGTTATATAATAGCTCGGTTGTTCGTCAGTTCTAGAAAGGACTGTTCCGTCTATGGAAATGTTATTTCTGTGCTAAATAATCTACTTTAAAGAGTTTATTAGCATGTTAACACCTCACGCCGGACACACAATTGTTATTGCGTATATACTTCTTATTAAGCATACGATTTCAGATTTGATATAAAGTTGTTTTTAAAAAAAATAAATCTGCTATATGGAAACAGAAATCATAACAGCAATATTTTTAAACGAGATATATATTTCACCCAAATGATTAATCAAATAGAATCTTACCAAAGTTGTGTAGAAAATACAAACAACTCCTGTGGTCATTATCGCGATCCATAAATCAAAGCCTGTCGTCTCACTCAGTGCAAGAGCTGGACCGTAAATAACTATCCCTCCGTAAATTAACTAGAAAAAAAGTTTGATTAATTACTTCGTTGTCGTTAGTGTAGTTGGTTGTTTGTTCCAATGAGAATAATTACGAACCAACCACTTTCTATGTGATCTTGTGGCGCTGAGGTTTAGAACGTCTTTCATAGACGGAAGAGGTATTGGTTCGAGCCTGACCGATTACCAAATTGTATTACACCGTGGTACATGGCATTGATAAGTGTATTCAAGCTAATGAAATTACAATTACCCAAATCAAACGCCAGTTTACTAGTAAATATGAATCACTGATTAAAAGTAAATCTCCATTAATTTTGTTGGCAACCAACTCACCGATAGCAGCATATAAAGTGATGTCACGAAAAGGCGAACTGGTCTACTGAATCGCAACTCCAAGTACTGAAAACATAATACAAATTAGCTGCTTGTTGGTATAGTTTGAGATATAATGGTAATTTCAGGAGGTGGCAAACGCAATGAAATAGGCAACTGTTAACACAGTAAAGGGGACGAAGATAATGAGCAAAAAGGTGTAAGCTTTACCCAGTCATAACCGTACAGAGCATTGAACGAATGTTAGCTTGGTCTATTAAAATTATTTACAAATTCTCTGGCAATCCCCTTTGGGCAATGTCCACATAAGCAAATCAAAATAAGGTATTCTGTTACAACGCAGGTTCTGTAGAGCAGTTTTTGTTTTTCTTTTTTTTGTGTGGCCGAATGGTTAACGCAACCGCATAGCGATTTCTATATAAAAACAGTCGTAGTGACCTAAACAAAAAAGGGTTCGAAATTGGCCGGTAAAAAAGAGAAAACATTAAATCGACACGATCAAATGCATGTGGGCAAAGAGATGTTTGAAAAGCGCAACCTAGCAGTTATAAAGCAATAGACCTTTCTTACCTCGTACGTACTGCTGATCCCCAAGTCGAAAAACACGGGCATAAACACCCAACCGATAATGAAAGGAACGATCGCGTAAACCAGAGCATACCATGTAAACATGGTGCCGTAGGTGTAGTATTCGACCGGAACGCCGAGTATGGTCACAGATGACATAAAGCTGGCGATCAAACTCATCGCTACTGGACCTGAAAAACAAACAGTTGATTACAAGCGTAAACAGAGTTCGGTCTTGTTTGGACGAGCGGATAGTTTCCGATGTCGGATTTTAGATTTTTAATACATTTTTTTATCCTCCACTCTAATAATGACATTAATTAGTTCTTGCAATGTAAAATTTAAGTGGTCGGTATTAGGCTATTGAAATGACAGTAATGATTGTGACGCCACCAATATACATTTTATGAACCAGAATGCTTGACGACTTTGCAGTATCGTAAGCTGGCACAAACGTGACATTGAAAAAATAAAATAAAACACTTTAATTTTAATAAATAATATAATTAACAAATTCCTTGTTTTAATTATTAGTATGTGTAACGTGGTTCGACAAATGGTAGTTTGGTATTGTACTGCTATGCTAAAAAGCCTAGGCTGAACACATTTTGTACACAGCACTCTGAAACAACAACCATGGGTAACCCTATAGTTGTTATGCGGTAGTGGACTTGCCATTCTCAAATATCAGGTGAAATTATGCGTGTACCAGACTATCCTTATCGTAAGTTAACAAAACGTGATAAAATCTCCAAAATAATATGTAACGCTTCGTCAAAGCTGCCAGAGAAAGTTATGTATAATTATTAAAAAAAATTTTTAGCATAGTTGTCCCAATGTATGTACGGATAAGTAACTGTTTGACAGACAAAGCCAGTGCCCAAAGAAAATCAGTTGCGGAAAATGATCTGCAGTGAATTGAGACGTCCTTTCTCAGGCTTGATTTTGTTTATTGGGCTTGGTTTTAAACCCATTATAGCTCGTTGACAGGATAGCATTTTTATATAATTTGGTATATGTATCTGTCGCTTTAAACATTAAGCCACAGGAAGATACAGTCTCATACAGGCTTGCTGTACACCTACAGCACAATGCGCTTACCGCACGACATTTGACGACCAGCCATTAAATAATCTTCGGCGCTCAGTTCGGTTTTCTTGCGGTCCTGAAACGCGAAATAGACCCCAATACACGCTGAGATGAACAGCATGACACCGAACACAACGTAATCCACCGCTTCGAATGTATTCTTTGCAGCCACCACAGCGGCTTGTGACGACATAGAGGATAATGGACCCATCGTGGAAGGTGACGTCATCGCAGAAACAGGTAAATTTGCTGACGTAGTCACTGCGATGTGTAAATACGTCAAACTTGAATTAGATGTACCCTAGGTTAGAATAGGATATTCATGTTTATCCCCAAAAATGGGAAAACCAAGAAGGTTAGCATAAGGGCAGTCGTTAGATTACTTTGCGCACACCGTCGGGTTACCGGAGCTATTGCAGTATTTTGTGTTTGATTCACAAGTTCCTTTTATTTAGTAGAACCCATTAAGCCGCATGGTTCAGGCAATTTCCGTTAAGTGCTTTGCCCAAGGACACAACTGACTAGCTATAGCGACCACTTTCGGACCTCCAACCCTTGAAGCTGAAAGGCGACGCACTTAACCACTAGACTAATCTGTCGAAGATGACCGTACTTTTACCGGAAAATTATATCATTAATACTTAATATTAATTAAAACGTCCGATTTAAGTCGCCTGGATCATAACCGTAATAAGTGACTTGCCCATATGAAACAACTCAGTATATTACTTGCCAAAGCTATCCCTATCTTCGTCGACGTGGTCTTAACATGTACTTAAGTCTAAAGTTTCAAAGCGTTTTTAAATGAGCACTATTTTCTCTTGATTATCATTTAACTCCAATCATTTTGTTCCGAAATATATATTTTAGATGCGTTCGTTGAAGCCCTCTTCAAAAGAACTAATTACATTTGCTAAGGCAGTGACGTACCAGATGCGAATTATTGTCAATCACTCGACTCTTTAACAACAAACATGCACATATTTTTAACTTTAAAATAACATTTACTTAAAAACCCTCACAAAGCTTTACCATATCTGCAAAACTAATAAAGACTCAACAAGTGTTGCCTACATATCACTATGGCGCTATAATTCGGTAAGTGGGACTAGCTGGAAATAGTAATATGTAAGGACATGAATATGCTCTCGCTAGGTAGTAATTAACTTTTACAGCGGCGCTTTTCGTTTAACAATTACGCCTTTGACGAAAAAGCAAATATTAAACAGGAAGCAAAATGCAGTGAGATAACCTGGTCAAACATAGAGTAGATGTATTTACTTACATGCTTCAACCCCTCCTTTATCCATTTGCAAATTGGGAATTTAATAATAGGCCTACCTTTTCGCATTTATTTAAATTAGCAATAAAATGTTTCCTGTGCAATCTTAAACTTGGTGCCGAATTTTTTATTGTTTGGGCGACCCGTCTGACAAATTCATTAAGCTAATTCTCCTGGTCTGTCGAAAATTTACGTATTAATTTAAACTTATTATTAAAATATGACTCTTTCTAAAAAAGATAACAACTTAATAGTCTGGCTGTTTAGACAAATAGCACAATAATTTCCCCAAGACGCTAAAGAAGCCTCACATGCTGCGCTATTATTTCCCCCTTTTCACACCCGGACTGTAACAGGCGTCCAGCTCGGCTTATAACTGCAGAAAAAAAAGCCACAGTCCTCGTAAAGAGGCGACCTACGGGTCAATGATTAACTAGGCGACTTCTTGCATCACTGGTTCTGCATAGAGAATGTAGGTCTTACCGTACTTTTTACTGATGTGTTTTTTTAAAAGAATTTTACGACTTTTTGTGGAAATTTCGAGGGGTTCAGGGAGACAACATTTTATTTTGCGCCCAAACTAAAGTGTGTACGGTAAACAACTTAGTGGGATAATAGAACGAAGATGTGTACAAAAGGTCAATAAATAGCGGGCGGCAGTTGCAACGAAGTATCTCCCTCAAAGTAAACTCGAACCTGCTACGCATGGCTGCTAACGCAAGACGTACGAACTGAAAATCACGTTGGTGGTGAAATAATGGATTTTTCAAGGTTTCACAAAGAGACTGGCGAAGTCTTGATTGCTCATTCCCTTCGGTGGAATGCTGTTGTCATTGGCGTCTTTCTTCCCCTTCTCTTCACCCTTTGCACCCCGGACTGCCCTTGGGAGGAGCGTCACTTGGCTTTTACCTTTGCCGCGACTGGGAAATTGATTTGTTGTTTATTGCATTAACTAGCTGGTAAAGAAAAAAAGAAAATATCGAATATAAGGAAAAAAAGAGAAAAATATCCAATATAAGGCAATATATACATATATATATATATATACCATGTTTGTCCCAGAGAAGATAAATGTACTATTGAAACAAGTAATTGTTGAAATGATATGTTCATAATCCAGTTACCAGATCTATTGTATTATTAACTGATAATAGAGGTAACTAATGTTAACCACCATGGCATCTTAGCATGTGACCACTATTGATAGGACTGCAACGATATATTGATAACCCCGATACTATATACCACAAACGCATTATTTTATAAAGGAAACCTCATATAAATTCGAGATAGTGACCAGCGATTTTCAATCCTTTTTTACAAACGTATCGTTGCTGCCCTAGTTATCAGGCATACCTTCCAGGATTGGCTCCAGTTGATCGATCGCCCACACCCAGGGACTTTCCCCCAGCCCCAGGTCTGCCCCTTGCAGGGGGGTTGCTAATGGCAACCTGGAATGCAAAACAAAAATTATATAAATGTTTTTTTCATAGTTTTATATTAATATTGACAAAATTTTATTCATAAAATCTCAACATAAAGGATACTTTGATCTTATAAAAAACGAACGTTGCTCAGTATAATTAACACTCGGATAAGGATTATCTCGTCATACTGTATAGTTTTAAACCTCTTCACAACATTTTGTAATGCAACGAACCTTAATGGTAAACCCATCAATTTCCGACTGGTCGGTTTTTATGACCGCTTGGGCAGCATCGGTTTCATTTTCGTATTCAATAAATGCAATCCCCTGAAATGACATGTGGAGATGAAACTATTAAAATAACTAGTCTTATTTATTTGTTCTAGTAGTGGGATCATTACCAGCCACTAGTTAAAATAACTTATAATGTTTTATTTCGGGAAATGGAAACACAGGTGAATTATCACATGGATAACTGTAAGATTACCCAACGCCCACTGTAAGGTAACTAGAAACCTATAGTTATTGCAGTTTCTTGTGTATGAGCGTCATGCACAAGACACCCAACAAGCGACTAGTTATAAACCTTTAACCTTTCGGCTAAAGAGCGACGCAATAACCAATTAACAGTTTAATAGCTGGTTGTTCTTGGGTACTTCACTCCACTGAGTTCACTACAAGAAAATTAAGTGAACACAGTGAATTAATGGGATGACCTGAAACAACTATTCCTCTTATACAACACACTGCAATAGTTTCATTTCAGTTTATTATTTAATGATTAAATCGGTTACGCATATGAAACCTGTCTTTTTATCTAAGTGTGTACAATATTGTGTAAAGTCGCCATTTATAATAACCCCTGCGTGTTTCCACCACCTAGTGAAGGTATTTATATCCTACCCTGTCCAACTTGCAATCCAACTTCATTGTTTACCGATTAATCTGATGATTTAGTGTGTCACCTTTCAACCAAAGAGTTGCTTGTTTGTTGTTTGAAACTGGTCATTAGCGAGTTAGTTGTGTGTCCTTGGGCAGGTGACCAGTCAACTGAACCCCTTACAACTGAACCCCTTACAACTAAGCCCCTACAACTGAACCCCTTTACAACTGAACCCCTTTTAACCAAACGCTTTTAACTGAAAAGGGGGTTCAGTTGTAAAGAGGTTCAATTGAAATGGGTTTAGTTGTAAAGGGGTTCAGTTTAAAGGGGTTCAGTTAAAAAGGAGTTCAGTTGTAAGGCGCTTAATTGTAGGGGTTCAGTTGTAAAGGGTTCAGTTGTAAGGGTTCAGTTGTTAGGGGTTCAGTTGTAAGGGGTTCAGTTGTCATGGAACCCCTTGGGCAAGGTACTTAACGGATAATGACTAAACCCAGCGAATTATTGGGTTCTACTAAATTAAAGAAACATGCAAATCATTTAAAAACACACTGCAATAACTCCGGTAACCCGACGGTGGGTGTGCGGTGATCTGACGATTGTCCATGCGTTAACTGCTCTGGTTTTCCCATTCACGGGGATAAACATGAATAACATGTCATATCATATGAAGCCAATTACCTTGGACTTGCCCTCTCTAGTGATGACGATTCTTACAGACTTCAGTTTCCCATGTTCCGCGAATACTTTGCTGAGCGTCTCCTCTGTAGTTTTAAAATTGAGCGAGGAAACAAACAATTTGTGCTTCTCGATCCCAGTGTCATACTTGAAAACCTGGCGACAAATTTTGGAAGAACTTTGGAATAAACCTTGAAACAGATTTTTAGGTTTAATCAAAGAGATGATGAAAATACTATAACAGACTACCTAGCAGCTGGTTTTAAAATTACAGGCTAAAACAACACATTTAAAATTTTATCCCAAAAAAAATAAAATTTATAGCCATTATAAAAAAAGTGTGTTTGTTAAAATACCAAATGAGTTTGCAATTACCTTAGTTCGATTTGACTTCTCAGTGTTGCGGGATACATAGAGTGGGCGGCCTTCAAGTGGCTGAGGAGAAATAAATTTGGAAACATGACTCATTATAAGTAATAATGCCAATTCTCAATACACACCTATCAAACTTTATGTATTTTCTTTGGTAAACATTTCACACATACTAGTCATCATCAGTAATTATCACTTATTCAGTGCTCTGCAAACTGATATTCACAAATGTATGTGTTGAAAACTTTGGTGAAGGGATAGCATGAAGTTGTGTTTTCATATGCAATTAAAATCTTGTTCATTTTCACTGATAATAAAATATAACACAAAATAAACGATATTCTCTCACAATGTTTCGAAATGTTGACAATAAGACAACTACATAATAAAAATAAATCTTCAGTACATTATTTAAATAAAAGGATAAACTTATGATGTTATTTCGGGTAGATATTTTAAAACATGTAATTGACAGATATACCTCGTACCCATCATCGGGTTATCGAAGCATGAAGTGTGTTATCTATGTTGAATGTTTTACTTTTTTTAATGTATTAAAAAATGTATAAAGCCATAAAGCCATAAAGCCATAGAAATCAAGCATGTATAAAGCCATATTTAATGCATAAAGACATAGAAATCAAGCAAACATATGACAGATGGAGCAATTTAAGCTAACCAGTCATCAGATAACTAGGGTTAAATGCTAACCAATTATTATTTTTTTCCGAATTTAATTTTTTTTTTTAATTTTTATTTAGGTTTAGCGGCCACTTCTAAATACACCGTAAGTAAATATTTAAATCCTTTTAAACATGTTTTAAACACTATTGTTTTCCCCGTTTTTCTAATTATTATAAAATGTCCTCCTTTATGTTTTTATCGTGGAAACAAAAAATAAAGTAAACTAACTATTGCTAGGCAGTCTAATATCTCACCTGTCGGTCGAGTTTCAGCGCCTTTTCCACATGATCGGTTTCTTGGAAAGTGACAAAAGCAAATCCTCTCATTTTAGCCTTGTGGTCGCGTACCACCCTCACTGATACGACGTCCCCACAACACCCGAACATCTACAGGGGGCAGTGGTGGGTAATCCATCAATTAAACATATTTATTTGTTAAACGGACAGAAAAACAATAAATAATACGAAAATAAAATAAAAGTTTAACTAGGAGACACCAAGAAACCATATGGTAATCGAAAAAGGTGCCATGAAACAATAAATGCAATTAAAATTTAAACACAAATAAATGGCAGTGTGAAAAGTTGTGCAAAAAACATATGCCAAAACTTTACAAAAAATTACGAAAATGCATAATCAATATTGGTAACCATCATCAAAAACTATGTTATCAGTACAACTCTAGTAAATGATAAACAATATCTCATAAGTCTACAACAAACAATGGTATAAGTATTAAATAGTTTGTCAAATACAAGTGTGCAATGGAAAAGTAAGAGGACATATGCAAGGTTTAAGCTGATAAATGTTAAACTTACAGTTTTGAGTTTCGATTCCGGATCCTCCACCCCGTAACTCATGTTGCTCACGAATACTGTGTGTTTGTCGCCCTCCGGTATCCGATCGTCAACTGTGGCTGGAAAGAATAAATTTAAAAAAAGCATTTTCACCTGGAAAGAAAATGTTTACACATACAGTCAGTTACATCATATACAATGGTAGGAACCATGTTTATTACAAGTATTGGGAAACCAACAAAGTCAGAAAAGGTGATTATCATACACAACCAGCTTGTGTGGGTAGTTGGGTTGCCACAGCTTCTATTTTGTTCTATTTTAAATCCAATAGGTCAAGGCAATGACCGTTTCACTTATAAACTCAACTGCTTACATTTAACTCTGATCTTGCTACAACATTGGTGGATATAGTGCTTTAGTTTTACCATGGCAAGCAAAGCAACCTTACATTATATTAGTATGGCCATAAAAGGCCACAAAGGCCTGTTACTACAGCAACTAACCTGGTTTACCAGGTTCACTTGCAGGTTTACTTGTGTTGTCTTTGGAATCTTCGAATAAAATGAATTAGAAGGAAACAAATTGAAAAAAATAGAGAATATTTTTGTTTACTTATTTGATTTATTCGTACAAATAACATATAGTGTGTGGAATCCAGTCCTCCTATCAATTTTCATCATATTTGATTTTAGTTATGAACAATTATCACCAGTACTTAAAAATAAGTTTGTTATACAAATTTATTTAAGCAGGTAATCAAATTTTGACCGAATTTCCCAACTGTTGAGTAGGCCTATGGGTTTTCTTTTTACCATTTTTAGTTTAAGGAAAAGAATTTCAACAAACCGATTTTCTTTTCCTGCGCCTCTGGTTTATATCCTGGCGGTGGAGCTAGAGGTTTCTCTGGGGACTTGGCTGCTACAAATCGGGGAGGTAAGCCTGAAAAATATGGATGACTGTGTCATGGCCGGTCAACATGAAATTATCTGTAAAATTCAAGCTGACCATCATATTGTACTCACAGTATTAGTTGATATTACCTTAATTTTAAAGACTTATTTAAGGGCACTGGATCAAGGTTTAAATATAGACAAACTGTAATACCTCTCCAAAACTCTCTACTAAAGCCACGAAATGCCTGATGAGCGACTAAGACAACAGAATAGACAAGTAATAATGCTACAAACTGCATAGATAAAACAAAAAAATTGCATCTAGTTAAGCACATAAAAGGCTTGCCAAATCATGAGAAAATTTTATAAAAATATAATATAAATTATTTAAACAGCCCTACTAATGATCAGAATAGTAAGATTAAAGCTTTAGAATAGCATGTGGTGAGAACAACATTGTTGCAAGATTGGAATAACATAATGTTATATTTTAACTCAAATGTACTTTTGGTTTTTTGTTGATTTTTTAATTTGTATAAAATTTCATGTTTAGTGGCTTAGAGTACAAATAAATGTATGAATACCAATGGCTGAACAGACCATCTACATAATTAGGAAACCACACTTACCAGCAGGAGCCTTGAAACTATCTGTAACAGGAGATTCTATTTTCTGTCGTTTCGGATTCTCCGGACTTTCTTCTGAAGAAATGAATTGAATATTTGATAATATTTGAAAAAAGTATACATTTTGAGTAAAAATATTTGATTTAAAGTAAAGAAAAGTTTAAAGTAATAAAATTAGTATGACCAATTAGTGCATCGCCTTTCAGTCGAAGGGTTGCAGGATAAAAAGCGGTCGCTAGCTAGTCAGTTGTGTCCTTGGGCAAGGCACTTAATGGGACAGTGCCTGAACTCAGCAGATTAATGGGTTTCTGGCAAATGTCTACCCTTAAACTCAATAAACCCCTTACTTTTCGATATGCTTCGTTTGTTGGGTCTCCTTTGATCTTCCTTCTTATGCGGACTCGGTCGTTGGTGTTTGCGATTTTTATCACCTTTTTTGCCCGACTGTTTTTTAGTCCGCTCCTCTGCCTGTGCTGCCACCTACAAGCCACACAACCCATGTTAGAGCAGAGATATTGACAAAAACCTGCCAGCCAAATGTGACCAAGTGGAATCGTATGGTGGTGAGCTGGACTGTTACTCAAAAGGTTACCAGATCCAAACCAGGCACTTTCTACTTGTTTTTATCCTTTAAAAATGCAATTAAATGAAAAATTTCTTTATCCAAGTACACTGGGTTGAATAAAGTCTACTTATATTTATATTTATAGACAGTAGCTGCAGTAGCACCAATAATCTGATGGACTTCCATACAAAGCACCCCAGCTAGTTATGTTAAACAGAAATAAACTAAAAACATCTGAACTGTAAATATGTGGTAATTAGCTGGTAAGGAGTAAAATTTTCTAGACCTATGTTTCTGAACCCCAGTGTCAAACATAATTCACCTTTTCCCTCCTTTTATTCACTTTTGCCATCCTTGCTTCTACTTTCCGTGATGATTCGTCCAAGTCCGACAAGCTCCCATGCTCACTGTCGAATCGGAGGAGGAACTTGCATGCTGACTCAGCACTTCCATTGTCGACCGCACACGACTGCGCGGCACGACGCAGCAAATCACGAGCATGACTCAAATCTCCGTACATTCTACAACATTTTATTTTTTTTAAACAATGATGAAAAACTTCTTAAAACTACCACTAACAACCAACTTTTAAGTTAAAAAAAGAAAAAATTACAACAAGAATAACACTTAAAGAAGAATCATGCAATACACATTAATAATAACAAAATACAGAATAATAAGATAACACTTGCAGGTCTACACAAAATGCTTAACCATACGACCCTTGCAGCTGCACTGTAATTGTACTTTATCAGTCAATAACACATTAGCCTAATGCACTTGGGCCTCAACTGTGCCTGTGATAAACATAATTATATCTTCCATTAAAACCCACCTCTCCAAATGGTAGAATTCGAGCCAAATGTTCCAGTTGAGCTTCACATCGGGACTGATACCCATCACCTCACCCATGATCTTTCTTGCGCCATCTATCCCACTTGGGGAAAGCCCAGCTTCTAACTGGGCCCAGTAAACCCATAGAGAGTAGTCAGGGTCGCCCATTTCACCGAATTCTGTCAAAGTTAAATATCGGAAATTCCAAAAAATAGGATATTAAAAAATGACGGAAAAATACTGTAATCCTTATATAAACCACTTATAGACAGAGGTAAGTTAGTAAATTAAAATAAGTGGATACAATAGCTCACATACCAGTTAACACATTGTTAGTAAGATGAGAGGTCGCACGGTTGAATGCACTGCGTATTGCTGCTAATGACATCGCTCTATCTTCTGAATCTGTAATAATTACATCCAATGTAGTGGTTAGGATGGGCAAACATGAGGTTGCTGGGTTTGACTCATAACCCAGCAGTAAAACACTTGGGTTATGTGGGTAAGCTGTTGCAGGCAGCCAATATCATTATGAATAACAAACACACAGTAATAGCTTAAGTAATACTACAGCAAGTGATGAGACAAGTAAGTAAAGGTTAAAACTTTAAGTTCGTAGCAAATCTGTAATATTACGTAAACTTGCGCTAAACTTAGAGGCGTTGCCATTTTGCTTGAGAATTTAAACATTTTCTGTATTTTTGAGAAAAGTAATTTTAGTAAGTGAGGTTTACTGACAATTAGATATGTTTAAAAATTTTCATTTGCCCAAATAAGAGAAGCAACCAACATATCCTTTTGCACTCGACCCAATTAAGTTTTATGTACTAACAAAATAATATTAAAATTGTACCGACAATTTTGTAATCATCGGCCTAATCATTCTACCAAATGTGATCATTTTTGCCTAAGCATTTTAACAAAGATTCCTTAAAGAAAAACTGCTAATAGAATAGGATATTTATGTTTATCCTTATGAATGGAAAAACACAAGGGGCGTTACCAGATGGGCAATCGTTAGATCAGCTCGCGCCCAACATCCGGTAACCGTGTGCTGCGCAAGTTGGTAGAATTCATCATTTTACTGTCTGTAGGCACGTTAAGTGCCTTGGCCAATGACAACAGACTAGCTAACGACAAGTTTCGAACCTGTAATCCTTCGGTTAAAAGGCGAGTTACAAACCCACCAAACTAATCAATTAGATCAGTGATAACTAATCAGTGATAACTACCTGCATATCGTCGCCGGATGTGGTTACACCAAGCCTTCCACAAATCAACGTATTCACTTGCTGATGAAAAGCCGACCGCCAACGACTCGTTTAGAACCGGTTCTAACTGGAAAGGTAAACATTGATTAATAACTTTGAAAATAATTGTAGTAGATAGAACCCTTCGACAACCAAGTGTAATAAAATACAAATTGAACATAGATAAAATACACAATAAAACTACAAAGTAAATATTAAAAAAAACAAGTAAGAAAAAGTAATTGAACCTTTAACAATATTCATTCTGTACCTTGTCTATAGGTGCGTTGTTCCTTTCCAAGGTGACCAACAAGCCAATCCATAATTGACCGACCCATGGACAGTTACGTACCGACCTCTCATAGGTAGCAAGCAGGATGGGGCCACTCTTCAGCGTGCTCGTCTGAATACAACCAAGGTGTTTAGTTTATTTTTGTTGCCATGATGAAAACACAAAGCAGGACCTTTGATAAAAATTTGAAAAACGGGAAAACAACAGCAAAACGACAGTCATTAAAACACGCCTAAAATCAAATCAATTATTAAATTTTGGTATATTTAGATGTGGCCGCCAAACCCACATAAATAAACAAAATAAATAAAAATGGAAAAATAAAACTTTATAAAAAAATTTTACACTAAGCCTCGAAGAAAGTGTGTGGTAAAGCCTGTGGTAATTACAATGAAGTATACCTATTTTAATGCTGTTATACTACACTACATCTATGTATTCAAATATCGGAATATCATTTTTCATATTATAACAGTTATCTATATGAAATTATTTTTAGAGGCAAAGGTATATACCATGACTAGCAATCTCATCTTGTAATGTCAATAGTTTATAAAATGAAGGGATACAATATTCCATTGTATATTCCCAGGAGTGGGAAACCATAGTTTTTACATAGACATTTAACGGAATACTTCACATAACATACCCACTGAGTCCCAAGAACAATTACAGAGCTGCATACAACATTGAATTGGCTAGTTTTATAAGTATTGAGTTGGAGATAAGATTAAGACGCTTGGCATATGTTATCAAGACCTTGGTAGCACTCAAATTAAAAATTTACTGCAGTGTAAATTTAATCCATATCATAGTTAGACGAAACTAAAGAAAAGCTGAAGAGACAACCACTTTTATAAAAGGTAATTCAATCCGAAGTGCAACAAGATAAAAGTTAATTCATTAGTGCCTTCACAGAGGTTTTAAGTGTTACAGGGATAAGAAAAAAGGCCCCATTTACCAGATATTTGAGGTAATCAATCCACAACTGGGCGTTAAGGCAATCGTCGGTTATCGCTCGCTCATAGATGCACTGCATCCTTGCAGGGTTGTTGCTCTTTTTCTCATGTTCAATATACGCTGTGTATTCGGCTCTTTTAGGGGCTTCTGCTGATTCCTGTTGATTTGTGTATATAGACTGGTAAAGAGGTATGTTGTCCGCCACTAGTGGAAAGGGCGACACTTTGTATAAACATATTATTAATGTGCATTAAATGTGTCATTTGTATCCTGGTGGGTGGAAACTCCACTTTGTGGTGTTAACTAAAGCTATTGTCGAATAATTTACGAGGGAAATCAGTGTCTTAAAAAAATTTGTTGTAAATGTCTGATAACTCATTTCCATGGTACAGTCGCCGAAGCTATTGCAGTGTGTGGAATCAAATTGAGATATAATATAATTTTTTGTACAAATCACCAAATACTACTGGGATGAAGTTGAAGCTATGTTCGTAAAGCTGCTTGTACAGGGACCCACAAATACATGATGTGTTAATTGAACAACTGTCCAGCTGTTTACACACATGAACATTCCAATTTGGTTTGTTTTTTTTCTCAAAACTTATTAAGAGCAATCTTACCAGCTGGTCCAGGGTTTAACAATATAATTATTGATAATTACAAGCATATTAAACCTGCATGCTACTTACCAAAGCTATCTCTAATAATTTAAGTTCTTCCAATTGTTCTAATGCTTTGTTGTACGATTGGAGTACCGATTGAGGGATTTCCCCATCCCCGTTAGCTTTCCACCATTCCTCGTACTCGAGCATTGTCAACTCCATGTCTGGATGATAATATGATATATCTATGTGTCTGGATGATAATATGATATCTATGTGAAGAGTCAAGTTTGAACAGTCAGTTTGAAAAGGAGCAGACAATTAATCTACAGAGAGTCCCAAAAGAAGACTGAAAATATTGTCTAAACCAGGGGTTGGCAACCTGCGACTCTTTCATCCTTCTAGTGCGGCTCTAATTTCATTGCTACTGTAGCTAGCGCTAAATAAGTTTAATAACCATGCATAAGTGAAACAAACAAAAGAACACATGTGTTATTCAGCTCACACAGTGTTGTTTTCCTTTTATTGCGAAAATAGTATTAGTTTTGCGGCTCCAAGTGATTTTTATTTTGTGAAATATCGGTTAAAATAGCTATTTAAGTGCAAAAGGTTACCAGCCCTTGGTTTAAACTGTGACTTACTGAGCAAAGGCACCGCCAACTGTCGTGAGAACAGAAGACCAACTTTGGTTGTTTGTTGCACGATTCGATCGTTTTGTTCTGGGGTGGTGATGCTTCCTGGTAGGGGCTGGAAGGGAAATTCCCATGTCACCCACATAATAGCATGCAGTTTGAAAAAACTTAATTTTTGTGTTTAAAAAGTCTAAAAGTGGTAATGGTGACACACCGTTACAAATCAGTATTTATTTAAAAAAAACTAAAAAATAAAACAGCCTTGTCTAAACAAGTTCCACTTATCGAATCATTTTTCTTGTTTCAATAGACATTTTTATTTAAATAAGAACTTATTATACTAAAATATGGGTGTTTTTTTAATTTTCTGAATTTTAACGCATTTAAGAACTTGTGGAGAAATTACTTTGCGTGAAATAAGCAATAGTTCCCGGGTTCAAGCTCCACACTAACCACTATACTGTATTAAAACCTGAGTTTGAGAATTATAATAGTCGTTGATTATCATTGGAATTTATTTAGTGAATTTAAGCAGTGTTAGAAGATTTTCAGAAGTTAAGCAAAAAATGTATTACTTGGGTTATTGTTTCCAAACTGGAAATTAATTATTGAATAACACTATGGTTAATTAGTAATAGCGGCACTGAATAAATAAGTGTGCTATGCATACTGTTGTTACTTATCGTGTTTATTTTATCACTACAAAGATCACTTGTGCTACAAAGATCATCTATCATATCATAGCAATAGCAAACTTGATTGAAGAAGTTACCTGCATTGTGACAAGTACAGCATTTTCAATCTCCCGATATGCTTCCCATACGGTAGAGCCATTCAAAACATGAAGCCCAACTGAGGATAATGCTCTTTCAAGCAAACCACGGAGCTGAAGAAATATATAAAGTGAACATTTTTTATGATTTTTATGAAAATTTTCAAACATCTGTTAAAAAAAACAACCAACTGTAGTCAGTTATGTCTTGAGCAAGAAATTTAACAGCAGTTACCAAAACTAAGTAAATTAATATGTTGAACAGAGACTAACGAAGCGTCACTGCCTTAAACAATATAATAATGTTATATCTTTAGGTTGACCCTTATAAATTTAAAGTGTAAATGGACCACTTACTAATTTTTAAAAAATTCCAGCATGTTTGAATAAAGATTGCTTGTTAATTATGTTAATTGAAATTTAAAGAAAAGCTCTGTTGCACTTGCACACAATATTTTGTTATAGCTAAAATAACCAAGTACTGGGCAGTTTTTGGTGCATTTACCATAACTTACCACATTTAATTACCTTTGATAAACAAGAGTGTCCTAGTTAAGGTTAGGTAAATATTAACTTACCTCATACTGTACATATAAAACAGTAAAAAGCTGATATTACCTTTTTAACTCCACTCTCAGTTCCGATGTTTCGAATAGAGTACTGAATATATTCCAACCATATATCTGGGGCTGGGATGCAAAATTAGGGAGTGGCATTATATAACAGCATTGAGATGATTGACTAGTGTTCAAACATTTTTGATTGCAAAATTGTCCAACCCACCAAACCGTAAAATACTTAACATGTAATTATTTGATGCAAAAAAATAATGAGAATTCCATTTTAGCTGAAATGTATCTTCTGTGACCAAAAGAAATTTAACCAGAGGAAAAAGCATGGAAATTAGTTCTGACACAACACACTACTCGCATACCGAGATAATCTTGTACAGAGAGTTCAAACAACTCCTCTAGTTTCGCATGGTCGTCTTCTGACTCAACAAATTTCTGTTCATCTTCCAGCCACTCAAGCCACAGTTGCTGATTAGGGAAAGAACCAGTTTTGCCAATTTAAAAAAAATAAAATACTATGTCTGACAACATATTTTGAAATATACATGACCAAGACATTGAAATGTTTGTGTGATAAATATATCAATAAAAAAACAACCATAGAAAATAATGGAATTTAAAATGCCTAGGTATCTAGATGATTTATATAATCAAAAAGCAATTAAGCAAAACCTTTGTCAGTGGAAATAGTTTTTTCATTTCATGTCTGGCAGCTGATAAACTTTGGAACTCTCCACATTTTCTAAGTAAGTTGATTCTATCAACATGCGCTTGGTAGTTGTATGGTGAGCTTGTGATCTGAAGATTATGATTGTTATGTAGGTTAGCAGACATTTTCCAAAGGTGGCTATAACTGCATAATCATAATATTTTGACTGGGCTTTTCCTGGTGTTACTTGTAGGATAGTTATGTACTTATATTAATATCTCGCGCCACTAATCCACTTGTTTCAAACAAGGTGGTTTTTAATTATCGTTCTAACACAGTACTGAAAATGGACAATAGCAGTGCTACACACTTAAGCACAAATACTGATACTTACAACCACAAACAAATCGTGTATTTTCGAGAAGTTAACAAATCGAGAAGTTAAAAAATGGCTAATATCAAAAAAAACTGTAATAAAATATCTTTAAATTCAGAGCTGTCAAAATGTCATAAAATTCTGATTTTAACATGTTTCATGCAAAAATAAATTGATCTCGGGAAAGTGTTATTACTAACTTTTTCATCCAACAACTTAATAGCAGCAAGATCAACAACTTCTTCCTCATCTGATTCATCTTCATTTGAATCCTCTGCGTCCATGTTTGATCCCGGTGCCACAGTCTCTGATGCCATGTTTGTTCCACCTTCCGTTTCCATTTCAACCTCTTCAGCAATTTGCCTCGGATCACACACTGGGTCTGCAATACCACCGTCAGCTAAAGGAGTATCAGACATTTCTAGCCCATCGCCCTCTAACACTGCACAGGTCTAATCTGATAAAAGTACAATTGTTTGAATTACCAACCCAAAAATAATGCTTTAAGGGGCTAATATGATCTGATAAAAGTACAATTGTTTGAATTACCAACACAAAAATAATGCTTTAAGGGGCTATTATGAAAACCGTAATGCTTAAACTAAGTTTGGTGGATTGCTTCATAGAATTGAACAAAAATGCAGAAAATTTTTAAAATCAGCTAATGGGTGAATGACGTCTTCTCAGTGTTTCCCAACATTTTTTAGTCATGGACTAATTCAAAACTAGCGAAAGTCTTTGCGGACCCACTCAAAGCGTAAATCGAAATTTTAAAAGGTCCTAGTTATATGAAAATATTTTCTTTTGTTTTTCCATTGAAAATAGTCTACAGAAGTAAGTTAGAATTTACGGCAGTGTAAATTTTTGACTCGTCCTCCTGGGTATGTCGTTGTGAGTGTTAGATTAAAAAGAAATAAGATTTGTGTGCACAAAGGCATTATTGTTAAATTTATTACATCCCACTTCTCAGGAAAGCATGAACGACACTACTACCTATTTCACTATTACAACCACATTAAAATTAAAGCATGTGCAACAAATTGAAAAGTTCCAATGCATTATAGTAGCCCATATGCAGAACTATATGATTCTATAGAAATGTGCAACCGGACTCATTAATTTCTTCATCGTTTGATTCCGCGGACTCAGGTTGGGAAACACTGCTTTAGCTGAATCACTTTTTATTCTTGATTATGATAGAAACAAATTTGCTGAATTGTAAATTACACAAACAATATTCATTTACTGTAAGTTTAATTTACAAAATAAAAAATAGTTTTTGTTCAGGATTAACTTACACTATTAACAAAATTGCTTGCTTGGGATTCTACCATTTTGTACATTTAAATTAAAATTACCATAAAACCTCTATTTAAGCACCACGGCTCTCTATTTTTTAACCCTTTCCTTCAGTGGCATTCTATTAGAGGGGGTGTATAAGTGTGGCACTATATTTATCGATTAGCTAGTAAGGATTCAGATTATGGTCAAAGTGTCTATTAGAGCTGGCGTTCAATTATAGGGTGGCACTCTATATTTTAATCCTTTCTTTAGTGGCATTCTATTAAAGGTGGTGCTCAAATAGAGGTGGCGATCAAACAGAGGTGTAGCAGTATGTACCTTTACCAGTAAATAATATCGATTTGCTCCATTATTAGCACTTAATTTTATATAGCATTATAAAATCAATTTTAAATATACTGAAATGGACAGTGTAACAAATTAAGTATTAGCACATTAAAATATTG
This sequence comes from Ciona savignyi, assembly GCA_000149265.1. NCBI lineage: Eukaryota > Metazoa > Chordata > Ascidiacea > Phlebobranchia > Cionidae > Ciona > Ciona savignyi. The sequence continues at coordinate 1,308,231 of CH002402.1, forward strand.
AAGACTGTAAAATTACATTACAAACTTTTATTTTTAGAATATACTAAAAAACTATAATCTCTTTAAACCCTAATCTTAAAATGAAACTAAATTAAAAAGAACAAATATGCATTTTAAAGTGAGTATGCATATATAGCTACGATTAAAAATATATTATGTAACAGTGATAAGTGTGTTTGAATTTAAATTTTGAATCAGTTTAATGGATAGGGTACATACGACAAACATGAATGTAGAGATGCAAAATTTAATCTCCACCCTGAAATTCTTACTATGCTTGCAGGGTTACTAAGAAATAAATTATACCATTTTTTTGCAAAAATATAGTAAGTAGCACTTAGCATTAGTTGCATGTGGTTTAATTGGTTGAAAAACAATGGTCATATTTTAAAACCGACTACAATCTGACGATTGCAAAAGTTATACTACCTCTTGAATTTTCCATACCAGAGAACAAAGTCATGATAATTCCACATTTAGGACTTTTTTTGTAAATCTTGCATAAATGGTATAAAACTAAACTTTATGTCCATGTTGTTTTTGATGGAATCTGAAATTATCAACACGGTTGAACGATCTACCACAGACAGTGCATTCGAATGGTTTCCGGTCAGCGTGCATCGTTTGATGTAATTTTAATTGCCTTTCCGTAACAAACGACTTTGGGCAGACATCACACTTGAAAAGTTTTTCATTGTGGGTGACCACATGCTTCCTTAGGCCGACAGGAAACTTGAAACTTTTGTCACAGATGCCACATTGGTAAGAGTTCACTTCACTATGGGTTATTAGATGAGACCTTAAGTTGCAAGATTGGTAAAACGACTTATCGCAAACGGTACATTTGTAGTCCCTCTTCCCACTATGAATCCTCTGGTGTTTTTTTAACTGACCTTTTTGATAAAAGGTTTTTTCACAAATATCACATTTGTGGCGTTTAATATTCATGTGAATGTCATGATGCCAGCGCAATAGAACTGCTTGGGTGAATGATTTTTCACACAAAAGACATTTGTAGGGTTTTTCTTTGAGGTGAATACGTTTATGATGCTTAAGATTTTTTTCATTTTGAAATGTTTTGTCACATATGTTGCATTTCGGCCTGTTGACTTCGGGAGTTTTGGAGCGAGGCACCGGATTGTGAATTTTTAAGTGTGTTTTTAAATTGCACTCCACATTAAAAGCTTTCGAACAAATGTGGCAGTGATAGTTGGTCTCTCCAGTGTGAACTACTTGGTGACGCTTCACAGCGTTGAAACTGGAAAACAACTTGTCGCATATCTTACAACGGAACGGAGGAGCGCATTCATGACTTCTCCTATGGCTTTTTAATTCATCAGAACTCGCAAACGATTTTATGCATGTAAGGCAATTGAATGGCCTCTCGTCAGTGTGTGTTTTTAAATGAACGGTCAAACTGCTTTCAGTTTCAAGGGATTGCTTACACACTTTGCATTCAAAGGAATTGTCTTGAGTGTGAATTTTCTGATGCATTTTTAAGTTTCCCGGGTGTTTAAAGCATCGATTACAATCATTACAACGAAGTCTTCTCTTCTTAACTTTAACGGGCATTTCAAATCAATGTTATTTTGAGAAAGTACCTTAATTTAAATGTTTGATATCTGTGTTGAGTTTTTCAACTTTTGCTAATCTTCTTTTAAGTTTAAGACCTCTTGCAATTGAGAACAAACTGGAACTGACGAGATTATATGAACTAAAAGTATTCTTTTAAAGTGAAGTTCTGGCAACCGCCCCCTTTGTTTGTTTCCGCTTTCAGTAAATTCAATGATACTTCCTATAAATTTACTTTTCATCAAAATGCAGATAAGAACAATTTCTTATTGACAAAATTAGCAGAGCATCAGCGTCAACAGGTGAGCTATTTAAATACGAAAAAGCAACCTTCAAAAAAAAGTCTTTGATTTGATATGTGATATTTGGTACAATATATCTATTTTATAACCATTCATGTAATTTGTGAAAAAACACCACATTTAAAAGGGCATTGCATTACTTAAAATCAAAATTTCAAAATTAAAGTCTGGTAGAAAATACAACAAAACAATAAAAAAATTGATTGACAATAGGAATGAACTACCAATAATAGAAAAATATCATGATATCTAAAATGAAATATATTTAGGTCTTATATCAAAGAAAAAATAATGATTTGGCAAAATGACAGCACTGTAGTTAGTACACTTGAAGTTGAAACTGAAGAACTGGGCGGAAGTACAAAATGCACACAATCAGAGGTTTAACCGCATGAATGAATGCGAAAACACATCGAGTTGGGTAATAATTAGCACACAGACAATTCTCAGGTTACCTGAGCTATATTAGCTGTTCAATTTAATCTACTAGTAGTCGACTGAAAAACGCAACACAACTGAATGAGGTGGTCAAGTATTATTTGGATACCTTAATACCATTACATAAAAAAGTGTCATGTTCAATTGCTATTTTATGGTACTACATAATTTTAGTTATCCATAATCAATTACTCAATACACCAAGATCAGTTAAACAAAATAAATTTCAATAGGAGTCTAAAAAAAATTAATGCCAAAATACCTCTATTCATTTTGAAACTATTCGTAAATCGTAAGTATTATATTTTAAATTAAAATAAAGTTAAAAATGATTTGGAATGATCATTGTATTTTCAATTATTTTGTTATTTAACATCCTGTCTGCAGATAATAACTCCAGCAACAAACAGAAATATCTACTGCAACACATATGTAAACTACAGAGTGAAAAACCACAAAATTTTAATTGTACCACAAGTCACCACATTTTATCAACTCAATTACAGATACATTTAATTTTTCAATTATTACAATTCCATATTACAAAATCATTTGTTATAATTAAATTATTGTAGCTTGACTACATAATCACTTAAATCCTTCAAAACTTAAGTCATATACATTTAAACATCCACTGTCTTTAATATGTTTTATGTTACAGATTTAATTTTCTTTGCTTTTTGAGCAATATGGCGCTTTAGATGGTCAGTTAAATAGTTCGACCGCGAATACCATTTCCCACAAAGGTGACATTGAAAAGGGGTTTTGTTGGTGTGCATTACAGAGTGGTCTTTTAAACTACTAGTTTGCCTAAATGTTTTGTCACATACAAGACATTTGTAAGGTTTCTCTCCAGTGTGAATTCTTTTATGCACAGTTAAATTGCCAGCAGTTTTAAATGCTTTTTCACAATAATTACAGATGTATGGCCTTTCCTCTGTATGAACTCTTAAATGTACAGTTAAGTTGCCAATAAAATTGAATGCCTTATCACATATCTCACACTTGTACAATTTTTTGTCACTATGAATTCTTTTGTGTTTGCTTAAAGCGTTCTTGTTGGAAAAAGAACTGGTGCACAAATCACATTTGTATGGTTTCTTCCCACTGTGAATTTTTTTATGATCCTTTAAAGAGCTGCCAATAGAAAACGTTTTGTCACAAACATCACATCGATAAGGTTTCTCGCCAGTGTGAACTCGCTGATGAACTTTTAGACTACAAGCGAGAGTAAATCCTTTTGAACATTCATCACATTGGAACGGTTTCTCACTATCATGAGTTAGTACATGTTTTGAGAAAAGGTTGACATATTCGAACGTCTCTCCGCAGATATTACACTTGTAAGGCAGTTTTGTACTTTTAACTTGGTTCTTTTGTTTCAGCTTCCCAATGGGCTTGATACTTTTCGTCTTTGGTTTCTCCACCACAGTGTTAAAATGGTCCTTTTGTTTTCGGATTTTCCTTGTAGATACCATTTTAGTACCTTGTAGGCAGGCTACCAACCAGTTTGTTTAAAACAAGTTGTTGTTACGACTTTAAGATGTTGTACAATAAGGGATAGACAGGGGCAAGGAATGTAAAAGCCTACAGCTACAAGTGACCTTGAATAAATACTTGAACAGTTATAAAAGTGACAAAACTTTATCTTTGCCGTAGATACCTAAAGTGAGGTTATCTTAAACATGGCACATTTGATACTTTTTTAAATGATTCAATCCACTGGATTGAGGCAAAATACAGCCAGTCTAGGAAAGTATGAAAGACATCTCGCGAGTGGATAATAAACTGACCCATGAAAACATTTATGAACAAGGCACAAGGACATTGGAGAGAATTTAAAGGTAAAAGGGGTTCCACAATAAAGGTTCTACATGTGATACCCAGGTTATAATGCATTTCCTGATCATTTCCGGGTGCAATTATATTACGTTGTTTAGCTTGCCATGCCTAAAATATTGCATATTTAAGAACATGGGAGAACGCCAGATCAGTCTATATCTAGAGATATACCTATTCATGTTTATGTTTAATCCATCTATAATAAGCCCCTGGCTAATGCATTTCGTCGCAGACATTTGTGATAATTCGATTTCCTCACACGAAATTTTGGGGGAAACTTAAAGGAGGGAAACTGCACCCTAAAATAAAGATTAAGGCATTGAAGTTAGTTTTAAAACAAGGGTTAAAGTTTAAGGGCAAAGATTAGTGTTTAGGGCAGAATTGGAATTTGTTACCATAGTAAGCAGTTTCTCTTTTTTCCTCTTACCTTACTTTTGTTTCCCCGAATAATATTTGCGTGCCTGTATGCCATCTAATGTTTGGCATCTCTAGAGGGGGCTAGAGTACAAACATGTGTTTCCTGTCAGGATTCATACATACCTATACGGTAAATTTTTCTATATTATTATAGGACCCGAAAAAATCATGTTTTGCTCCACCAGCTGGTCAATGCTAGAAAAAACTTTGTTACGTCATAAACGTTTGAAACCTCAAATTTTAAAACGCAACATTGCAAATTACTCAATGTAAAAGTTTTATGTTAAAACTTTTATAACCATAATAAAGTTAGTCGCATACCACCTGTCTCGCTTACCACAGTTTGGGAACCCCTGAAGAATGAAGACGGTGCTGGTTTTAGGACGGGCTGTTCAGTAAAAATTGGCCCACATGACACGCCACTTGTTTGGTCGGTTTTGTTAGTGAACATTGCCTGAACCAAGTCAAATGATGGGTTCTACCAATTTAAAGGAACGTCTGAATCATACACAAGATACTGTAATAGCTCCGGTAACCGACGGTGGGCACGAGGTGATCTGACGATTGCCCATGTATTAACCCCCTTGGTTTTCCCATTCACGGGGATAAACATTATTATCCTATTCTATCCAATATTCTTTTTCGTTTTTTTTTACGATTAATAATTAATAAACAACATATAGTCCGTAGCGGTGACCAGTCAACTGAACCCCTTACAACTGAACCCCTTACAACTGAACCCCTTACAACCGAACCCCTTTACAACTAAACCCATTTTAACTGAACCCCTTTACAACTGAACCCCTTTCAAATGAACTTCTTTACAACTGGATACCCCATGTTACAACTCTTTGGGTAACCCACTTTTATACTGAACCCCTACAACTGAACCCCTTACAACTGAACCCTTTCTACAGACTGAACACCTTACAACTGAACCGCCTACAACTGAACCCCTTACAACTGAACCCCTTACAACTGAACCCCTACAACTGAACCCCTTACAACTGAACCCCTTTCAACTGAACCCCTTACAACTGAACCCCTTACAACTGAACCCTTGAAAAACTTAAGCCCGATGACGTTATCATGTCCCAAATTGAATACTGATAAAGTTTGCCGTTCTAAGTTTGTTTCCATCATCAGTATAAAAGATGTTACGACTCTTTGGGTAAACCACATTTAAACGGCAGTAAACAATTCATTAAACTTAATTGACAGTTAAAGAAAGGATGAATAACTTATGTCTGTGCGGCCTAATGTGTTGATGTAGGGGCTTCAGTTGTCAAGTGGATAAGTTAAAA
>CH002402.1:1323614-1344938 GCA_000149265.1 Ciona savignyi
CTGTATGCTGATTATTCCTTCTTGCTGTAGAAAGATGATCCTGAAACAGACCGAGCGATAAGAGATGAGAACGTGAAGGAATTCTTCATGTTTGAGATTCCGCTCAATGATACGGGTAAGTTATCCTATGTGCAGTCATGTTTGTACTCATGTTGGTGGTTGCAGCCATGTTTGTTTTTATGTGGGTGGATTTAGCCATCTTTGTTCTTAAGTGAATGGGTGCAGCCATGTTTGTACTCATGTTGGTGCATACAGGGTCTGCTGGACTGGGGATCAGCCTCAAGGGCAACCAGAGCAAGAGAACAGGGAAGGATCTCGGGATCTTTGTGAAGGCAATCTTCCACGGCGGAGCTGCCTGGCAGGTAGGGAGTTGTTGCGCTCAAGTTGGTTAACAGTTGACATACTTGCTGTGCACAGGATGGGAGGCTGCAAGCCAATGACCAACTGGTTAAGGTAAACGGTCACTCACTGACAGGGGTGACGAACAGAGAGGCAATCGACATTCTGCGAACATCTATGTCTACCGAAGGGAATGTTAGAGGATTGATTCAGGTTTGCTGTTGAATGCATTTCATGTGATATATTTAAACATTCCAGATATTCTTGTACTGTTTAAATAGCATTAAATTGTATTTTTAGGCAATAGCCACAGTATCGGAGAGTTTTAGTACTTCCCTAGTTATCTGTAGTGTTAAAGTCTCAAAAAGCCAGAATAGTATATCATATTGAGACAAATATACACACATGTGCCCTGGAGGTATTTAGGACACCAATAAAAACACATTCTCTGTGGCTGAGATTTATAAGTTTATTCTGCTCAATTTTGGAGTTTTAACGATTAAATTGATTGTTCCAGATGGTGGTGGCACGAAGACATGCACACGCCTCCCGGGTCTCATCAGAAGCCAGCAGCGATCTCTCCGACTCCATTCTTGATCAGCTTTCATCCCGATCAGGTATCAAAGTAGCTATTGTTGTCAAGTTCACTCTTTTAAAATACTGTTGTAGTACAATGTGATGGTCCACTGATAATTTGTTGTCCAATTGTATTGTATATGAGCTATACTGCACACACACACACATCCATCATATTGATAATTTACTTACGTGCATGTTAAAAGATGGGGCCAAGTTTGTACATAGAAAGCAAGCTTCTCTGCCTGCCTTGTTGCTCGAAACTTCGTTTGGCCCACATGGTTCCGATGAACCAAGCATTTCTGACGGCCCGTATGGTTTCGAGGGTGGTTCCCATGGCCCCAGTAGCCCAGACGGCACGATGAGCCCTTCGTGCACACTTGAAAGAAAGGAGCGCAGATCGAGGGGTGTTGCACGTCGGTTATCACAGCGACACACCCGATCGAAGTCGGTCACAGCGGACAATGACTCAATGGACATTGAGGTGGTCAAGAGGGTGCGGGAGAAGATCCTCAATTCTTCTTCGTCGAGCTTCCTCAGCAATTTAATCCAAGAATCGTCGCCAAAACCCCCTATCACCCCCACGCACGCTCCTGAACCCCCCCGCACCCCCTATGCGACATGGACCATCCCAAGAACAAATCGGATCGCCAAACGGTCGCTATCCATGCGCAGCATGCGAGCCGAAGGTATTGGTGCAAGATCGGTGTTTGAAAGCATCACAGGTGAAACGGGAGACCCAGCATGCTCCATCTTGCACACCCTGTGTTCCTCTACTAATTTACCACCTTGTAATTCTTCGACCTTACAGGATTAGTTTTTCTGTGACCACTTACTGTGTTGATGCTATCTCCTTGACGCTGATTTGTCATTTCCATTGCAATTCTCTTTCATGGCATACTTCAAGAATTACTTCATTTACATTTCCAACCTCCCAGGACTTCAATTTGAATGCAATATTTTGTGCACAATTTGTACGTGTGTTGTCTTCGCTTTAGAGCATTTCACTTGCCCCTTCTAACCATTGATAAGCATGCCAGGATTGATTCTACATGGCATGTACAAGCATGGACAGAATAATAGGTGCGTCGACTAACATTACTTTCCCCTCACAGCTACTGAGTTGACACAGGATCCACTCGACAATGTAGACGATACTAGAGGTGTTTCCCCACCAAACCCAGGTAATATTTCTCCTCCCTATCTATCATGCCCCATATCACCCAAGTTGCACCATATTTTAACCCCACACACCATCATATCTCCTTAGTTGCACTGCGCTTACCTCCATATCACCCATGTTGCCCTATGTTGTTCCTCGTTTTAGATACCCCTTTCAAACCCATGTTATCCCTTTGTTACTTAACCCTTCTACAACCCCCATCCAACCCACGTTCCACCCAGACGTTGTAGTGGATGATGAAGAGTGGTCGCATCTGGATCCGTTCAATCGAGACTCGATAATCCGACAATCCATCTCAGAGAAGCGCAAGGATGGCCAAATGAGATTCAACTTCTACCCTGACAAGTCAAACAAGGAACCAGGTAGGAGATATTCCCTTAATATACCAAAACCCCCTGCAACTATTTCTAATCCACAGCCCCTACTACCAAGTCGCCTAAACATCAAGATTTTTCCAATACAAGCGTTCATGCCAATAATAACAACTCAAGAAATTTCAGTAAGTTCTGTAGTAAAAATAATATATTTTTATAATTTTTGTTTCAACTAATTGGGTAAAGTATTCTGAATGACAAGGTTATTATTACAGATCAAGACATAAAACCCAAGTTGCCAAGCAAGCCATACGATAGCGGTACAAGCAGTGCTTTTAGGAAACCAAGCAACAACAGTACGGGTGGTACGCTCAACAAGCCAGTCATCAAGAAATCTGTGTCTTCAGAATCTCTGCTTACCCCCAGCAATCTGCACAGCAACTCAGGGGGTACTCTCTCCAAAACTGAACAAGGTTTGTAACCTTTATTCCAAATATAAGTACATATGTATTCTGGGCAACATTATGTGGTTTACAGCCACAGTTCGAAAAATAACAACAGATGTATTGTGATCAGGTGGTGATATTGATGTGGGTCCTACACTCGGTATCGCAAAGTCAAGTTCCTTGGAGAGTTTGCAAAGTGCGGTTGAGAAGGTTTACATGGAGGATACGCACGACTCTGCATATCCTCGTGCTCTGCCCAAGGTGGGTTCTATAATCATGCGTGCCTTGTAATCAACTGTAATCATGCCCGCATGATGACAGGGCACAAAATAACTGTCTGGAAACCTGCACATTATACTACAGGGATAGAAATTAATGCATTTCCACAACATCCTGTATCCACCATTTTACCCCCCTCACCCCTACCTTGCAGTATGTTTGTATCCACCATTTTCCTTCCTTACCCTACCTCATAGTATGTTTGTATCACCATTTTACCCCCTTACCCTACCTCGCAGTATGTTAACCACCATTTTACCCCCTCACCCCTACCTCGCAGTATGTTAACCACCATTTTACACCTCTTACCCCTACCTCGCAGTATGTTAACCACCATTTTACACCTCTTACCCCTACCTCGCAGTATGTTAACCACCATTTTACCCCCTTACCCTACCTCGCAGTATATTAACCACCCCTCCACAGGTGGTTCGAGGAAGATTACTCAACGACAGCTTCCGAGCCGCTCTCGATCGATCGTATGACATGAGCTCAGGGAGATCCCCCATCAAACATATGGATGTTGGTCAGTATATGCTGATATTATTATTATTGTAATCATCGCATCATCACTAACACTATCATTCCAACTATAGCAAGGACGGAGACAAGTCCAGATGGTAGGTCCATGCATGCTTTAGCTTCCAAATATAGTTTGGTGGGGTTACAACTAATTTTGTAGCTCACCTAAAAGTGCAAATTTACTACAATTCTAATTGTATTTATGCTGGATTGCAGTGCAGTAGAAATTGAGTGGTAGAAGTGTTAACAGAGTGGTAGAAGTGTTAATTTAACATGTTTTCAATTAAAGTGCTGTGTCTTGAGATTTGAAAAAAAATGTAAAACGTTTATATGTAATCATCATATACACCCATCATGTACACCCACATCACACAATGTGCTTCTCACTTATTAATAATTCTCTTTTCATCATTGATTAGTTGAAGAGAATGAAGTGGTTGGTTCAGGGGGACGAGGGAAGAAACGATCAACAAATAAACAAACCAAGCTGTTTGGATTATTCAAGTGGGTGTCTGTGTATTGGGTACTTGGGGATGGATATAACTGGGGTTTGTAGATGAATAATGTTAAAATATGTGGAGTTGGGATCATGGGTTTTTAAGGGGTGTTGTCCGTTTTAGATGGGTGTTTTTGGGGTTTGTTGCTGGGTATATATAATGGTGTTGTGAATAAACATATGTGGTTGGTACTGTGAATTGCTATATATGGGGTTGGTATTGTCGATAGAGAATATCTAAGTTTGGATTTTAAAGATGTGTCATTATTGACCACAGGTTAAACAAGCCGAAACGAAACTCGCGGTCAAATCAGCCGAGCGAAAGTGAGGTGTACAAAAAGAGATTGGAGGAGAATCGAGTAAAGGAATATCAGCGGATGCAACTTGAGAAGGACCGGTAGGTTTTCATCTATCTCTTCATAAATGATGTTAAAATTCATTCCATTATTTTAGCATCGACGCAAAAGCAAAAGAGCTTCGTAAGATGGCTGATGTGGATCAGATACACAGGTGGGATGTTTGTGCTGTTATTTTAAACTCATTTCGAATTTGTGTTGTTCATCATTTTGTCCGCCTTTTATTGAAAATACTTCATATGAGTTGTCTGTGCTAACCATGCGACCATATTTGCAGGGAACGTCCTCCGAGTGTTCCTGTGACCTCCATGCAAAGAATCCGGTCGGATGATACAGTTGTAAGATCCTATTACACCACACTCCACAAGTTCTAACACAATATTGTTCAGATGAACTACCACAACAAACCCAGTGGTCGGCACTCAGTGGACCCCACCTCCATGCGACACACCCCCGTGCATAACGATCCTTCCAGTCGGAAGAAGCGGGAATTCAAAGAAGCGGTCTCAATGCATAGTTCCCTCCCCAGGTATTGGCTCATCGATAAACCTATAATATCCACACCTATGCTTCTGATCCACATCAGCTGATGGTTATCCAATTTCAGTAATAAACTTCACATAAGAATTTCTCAGAATACCACACCCCTGTAGCAGTTCTAATGCTATTGCCGTGTGTTATATTAATACATTGCTGTAATACATTTTGTTCAACCCATAAGAAGAAGTTGCCCATTGCCACTTATGACTACTGAGAGGGTGGGTTTAATTCAACAACTCATAGTCTAATTGTCATGCGACACCTGAAACCAAACTACTGGAACAAAACTAGAAGCCTTTAAGCAACATATGGAGCACATAATTGTGGCTATGTGTTTGTGTCAAATTTAATAGAATACTGAATGGTGGTACCATTTGGTACAAGGGATATGTGTGCAACACAGATGTTTATAACTCGATCATTAGTTTGCTAGACATCGGGCTGCTGAACGAGGCGGTTCATGAGAGTTCAGTGTAAGTCGCCGCGATAACAGGTCTGAAACACTGGTGGCATGGGGGCTTATGTGGTGACTTATTTTAATTTCCAGAAACTTTTTAACACGCAAATGGGGGAAAGCTAGCAAAAATTTCGCCGAGGTACGTTGCAGAGCTAACTCAGTAATATGGACCTCCACATACTAGCGCATGGACTAGTTGTACTAACTGCACGTAAACTTGGGGCTCCATAGACATAAATAATATACTATACACGCATGTGTGACCAATATTTTCCTTATTCGGAGATTGTATTACAGCGGATCCATTCTACCCTTCAGGTATGGTTTGCCGACACACTTTCTTCACTGAATAGATTTGCGTGGGAGTGTGTATGGGGTGTTGCATGCTTCTTTACCTGCATGAACACAGCAGTGTAACTATTGCTTTTCAGACAAGCCCGTCGTGAGGAGAGCATGCAGGGTAATCCCCAACCACCCCCCGTCCCCCCGCATCACCCCTCCTACATGAGGGTGTCAGCCTCAATGACAAAGTTCGACAACAGGGAGTTCTACAACCGGCAGAAACCAGCAGCCACGCGATCAAAGCCGATGTCTGCTGAGAAAGCGAGCCGGCCAGCAGATCGAGAGGCCCGCAGCCGGACTTTATTCTATGACGACATCGCTGCTAGTAGAAAGGGGAAGCCGTCGCGGGAGGAGAGCCCCGAACCTCCATCGCAGAACTTCTACATCACACAACAGCAGGAGCGGCACAGAGGACCCCCGGACCCCCCTGTGCACCGACATAGCTTGCACACTGATACCCCGAACAGGTACACGCCAAACCGGCGGTTGACTGGCGCCGATCACGAGGGGAAATCCCCAGGTGAAGATTATGCGGAGCGAAACCGCGCCACTTTTTATCGCCTGCTGCAGACCCAGAGTCCCAATGGTTTTGACAACCGAGTGGAAAAGATTGAGATGTCGCTGCCATATAATCTGTAACTGGCAGTGCACTTTTATATTTTCATAATTTGTATTTTTTTTATATAATTCTATGAATCTGTACGTATGCCCTTGCCTGATTTTGCTACACACGACATTTGCAATTGTTCAAAAGTGATTTTAAAATTCGACGTTTTTCATATTTTCTACATAGATATTTTTTGAAACTTTCTGTAATTGAATGGGTACGTCTTTTTGTGTGTTGCCTCACATTGACAGTATCTTGAACTCACTGTTATTGTATGCAAGCTGATACTGTGGTTCGCAATGGTTCCCTCATATTGAATTGGTCTTGTGGAGCTGTTACCAGCCGTTCATTACAACGTGACTGAAACTGGGAATAGTTTGTTGGCCGTCTGTGAGTAATACTGGTTATATCGGTAAGATAAGATATTAATGTTTATCCCCGTGAATGGGAAAACCAAGGGGGTTCACACACGGCCAATTGTCAGATCACCTCGCGCCCACCGTCGGGTTACCGGAGCTGCTGCAGTGTGTTGTCTCAAGAACACAACTCTCTTCAACCAGTTTTCAACCTGCAACCTCTTAGTTAAAAGGCTACACAATAAACCACCAAGCTAAATTGGTGGTTAGATTAGAACGTCAGCCGAGAAATGGTTAGATGGAAGCTACTGGGTAGTTGGTTGTGTGATTATGCAGGGGAATTGACACACGTTTAACCCTATAGTTTAATTTGATTATTGTTTACGTGTGCGGTAAAAGTTACCCGCGCAATGCATTTTGAATATAGGGTACCTGTTAAGAATAAACAACAACAAAAAGTTCACTTTAAAATAACAATGGCCATGTGCCAAATTTACGGAATGTGTTTATGTTTTATGATTAGCTCAGTTTGTTAAGTGTGATTCGGCAAAATCTGGAACAAAGTCAGTATTTTCTTGAGAATGTCAGATCTTTCTGCAAAATATAGAAATGATGGTTTAGCCGAATAGATTGTCGGGTTAATTGGTCACATTCAGCCGAATGGTTGCAGATTCGAAAACTGGTCGATAGCTTGTCGGTTATCTTCATGGGCAAGGCACAGAAAACTTCGCCTAAACCCAAAGATGGTATGTCGTCTGATTCATACATAATACTTAATTTGAGCTGTGGTACCCAGACGGTGATGCAAGAAAATCTGATGATTGTTCATGTAATTAGCGCCCTTGCACTTTTTCATTCTCTAGAATAAAACATAAATATCTTATCCGATATCCTATCGACGCCCATCAAAATGAGGGAGATTTTATCGCTAGGTTCAATTTAGGGGATTTCCCGCAATGATGTTGTGCTCTGCAGTACATTACAGTGAGCATGTACCAGAGTGTAGTTTTAAACAACCGGTGCTATTTATCTTTAGATAAGATTGTTTTGTTGTCGTATTTATGCTCATATAGTGAGCGTGTATTAATATAAAATTAGCCATGCGCCATTACCGTAACGTTGGATTGTGAATAGGAGTTAATTATAGGTGAACTATTGAATTATCCTGATTTTATTAATGAAAATTAACAATTTGTTTTTTAAATCGACAGTTCAGACAACAGTGTTGTATAATGTTTATGGTTAAGTGGCTGGCAATTTACACTGCACACAACAGCAAGCCCAAAGCGTTCTTGTTGTAGCTAAGATTACACCTGCTTGACAATGAAGCAGTTCAAGCTTAAGATTCACCCACCTAGTTATAGCGGTAAGTGTCGAAAAGTTTTATGATTCTGCCATGGGTGTAATAATATTTTTAGTATGGCTGGTTGGGTGCATCAAACTAATCACTACAGGAAAGCTTGGAGTGCTTGGATCGAGCGCTTGGAACTTTAACTCTAACACTCCAAGCGATCCTGTAGTAATTAGAGGTACTGCTTAATCAAAAGAGTATCAGCAGTCTGCAGAAAAAATATACCGAAATTATAAAACCTATGTGCATTCTGCACAGGTTGATCTAAATATCAAGTTTAACCATTGTAGACAGTATACCAATCGAAAAACAAGGTAATGTGAGGAAAAGAAGGAAAAATTAAAGAAGAATAACATGGAAAATACTAAAAAGTAAAATTGCGACACTGACCTCTAACATTTGCCTGAACTTCATTAAATTTGCAGTTTTCCTCTTTTCCCTTTTAGAATTGTGATAGAGTAACAATTCAATTTATCAACTACTTTATATTCCTAGATGAATTGTTGATTTTCAACTCTTCAGACCTACCAGAAGTGAACATATTTGATTTATTAAAAATATACCACTGTGACAGCTCTCCTACAGACTCTGTCCTCGTTCAGGTGATTATTTGATTGTCAAGTTGACCTGCTAGTGTTCTCACAAATGCTAAAATGCCTTGCAAATGTTGTATTGTTTAAAATATGAAGCCTGGTAGTGGTAACAATTAACATATGTCTACTTTGCATGGTATGCTCAATAGTAGTGTGCTTAGATAATACAGTCTTGAAATGTTGCTTTTTCTATACAACACCCTGCAATAGCCCCAATAAGCTGAATGTGGAAATATGGTATTTTGACGATCTCACCATGACATAATACCTACGTCTTTCCCACCCCGATCCTCAACATAAGTGCCATTATCTTATCCAAAGTAAAACATTTTAGAACAACTTTGGTTATGATTAGTTTTGTGTGGATTTTTACAACTTTGGTTATGATTAGTTTTGTGTGGATTTTTACAACTTTGGTTATGATTAGTTTTGTGTGGATTTTTACAACTTTGGTTATGATTAGTTTTGTGTGGATTTTTACAACTTTGGTTATGATTAGTTTTGTGTGGATTGTACTACATTATTAACCAATTGAATGTTTTCTAGGTCAACTCGCTGAAGCACGGAGATCTCCCGAAAGATACGATCAGTGTCGAGAGTTCGTTGGCACAAAGTTTTGGACTCGTTGTGTTTCGCGATGTCTTTGTTCTTAAAACAGAACCAGAGGTTAAGATACTTGTTTTTAAACATGCGTATATAGCAATAATCCTTGATATTATTTCACTGATTAGTTCGCTTATTAAAAATATAGAAAAATAAACCTAGGGATCATGTGGTAAAATCTAAAATCAACTTATGAACTAACAGTTTGAAATTAGTGGCTAATTTTATAAAATCGTGGTGTTCTATTCTCTTTGTGTTAACTACAATAAATAGGTTTTAGGATTACAGTCTAGCCTTAATCGTGAAATATTTTCTGTCTTTAATAAAGCACTATGTTATTCTTAAAAGTTATGTTTTTTTAAATACGGTATTATTTTAATTTTAAGTTAAGGTTGTGATATATTCTTAATTCTGTATTTATTTTGTATGCACCCGCAGTGGTACACTATATTAACTATTCTTTCGGCTCATGTCGATGCAACATGCTTCCATGACAGCTAATCTGCAATAAAATGTAGCATTTCATGTGCAGGATGAGGCAATCGACTTGTTTGAGGTGTCGTTCAAGGACCAGTACATCAGCAGGAGTGATATGTGGAGAATGAAGAAGCATCTGCTCAACAAGTGTGTCTACATCGATCAGTATGTGGAGTATTGCGGCATCAGGGCCCAGGTCAGTCCCTTTTTATGGAAATTTAAATTATTATGTTCAACTTTACAGCATTGCGCTGATCGGGCAGTTTATAGTGAGAAATACAGAATATTTTAATGGTTTGCCAACTCATATGGTGAAGTCAACCAATGGTCTAAATCTTTGTGCTCAATTATGTGAAATCTCTAAGACCAAACAAGCCTTTTACACTGTTTTTATGGTTCCACTACATTACTCCTGCATGCCCTTGTAATTTGTTTTGTGATTACTGTTTTGTAGTGTGTCGCCTTTTAAACGAAGAATTGCAGATACATGGCATTGCATGAACCCAGTAGAATAATTGCTTCTATTAAATTAGAAGAAACATGAATACACAACACACTGCAATATCTCCGGTAACCCGCAAAGCTATGCGGACAGATTTTTCACTGTGAAAAAAAAACAATATTAAAATACAATTTCTCCAAAAATAAAACACAGGTAAGTGAGCTGTGGGCGAATAGTACAAGAGTGAGATGTGGTTACATCAACGACGGCGCAAACCTTGTTTTGCGATCGTACACCGCTGAGGTCTACGTCTTCATTCAAATGAGCTCAGAAATGTGGGAATACGACGCATACGGATACTTGCAGTTTGAAAGAGCTGTCAGCTTTTTAAAAGTGGGTTGATGAGTCGGTATATTTCTTTTTCAAATGATTTGTTTTCGTACAATGGCTGTTTATCAATTATTTTGGTCATGTTTGACGTTTTACTGTATTACAACTAGAGAACGGATTAGTAATCTATTAGACTCTAACTGTGTTTATTTTTCAACTTTTGGTAGATTAGTGAGTCGCTTTTTAACCGAAAGTTTGCAAGTTCGATACTGGTCACTAGCTAGTCAGTTTGTGTCTTGGGCACTTAACGAACATTGCCTAAAAGTGGATTAATGGGTTCTTCTAAATTAAACGCACTGCAATAGCTCCCTTAAATCCCCTGGTTTTCCCATTCACAGGAATAAACATGTGTATCCTATCTTAACTGAGTTCATAATATTTAACAAAAACCTTTTTAATGAATTTGGGACAATGGCAGTCGTTATAACACAGGTAATTTATAACAATTTAGTCATTACCACAGTCCATATAAATTTACTGTGTCAATGGCGTTTAAGTTCATTTTTACCTTGCAAAAAGTTGGCTGGGTGGAGATCGAATTCTAAAATTCCAAACTCTCCATTTTATGATTATCAACTTTAACGCAGGCTTTGTTTACCAAATGGAAACAGAAGAAATGTTGCCACGAGCTCACATTGGTGTTATTCTCGAGGTAATTCTGGTTTTAGATGTGAGATTTGAATACTTGACCGTGGAAAAGTTCTATGTTTATACAAACTGTATTTTATTGTAACCATTTCCAAAAATAGTTCGCTTTTAAGGACACTTGGGTGACCGGAGACTGATTTAAACCATGCAACCTTTGACTGCCCGTTTATTGCTTCGCCATGCGGATAATATCTCAGGAGTGTTAACAGCGGTTATCACAGGACGCTGTACAAAACCCAAGATGTTGGGGATTTCCCTGAACACCTCCGTGATAGTTTGCGGCGAAACTACCGCAATCAGCTTTACATGGATTTCTATAAATGTGTGGTGCAGACTGAGCGGTTGGAAGATTGCACGACGCTGATCACCACACTGAACCAGTTGTTCAACCGTACGTTGGAAGTTTTATCTTTCGCATTTCTGAAACAAAATCTACCACTGATTATACCTGCATAAATTACTTTTATTACAATATTGAGGTTTAAAACATAGGCTAATTATTAATGTTAAAAACATGGGAAGATTAACAGAATACCTCATATCCACAGTCAGCTTTTTGGAGCGGATTAGAACGGGTGCCTCTAATTACTACAGGATTGCTAATCCTAACCCTCTAAGCAACTCAATTGATCCAAGCACTCCTGTAGTAATTAGAGATACTGGATTAAAACATATTTATTAGGGATCTCATATTTATGGCGGGTGGAAAATGAAAAAAAATGTGATATAATTCCACCGTTAGTCTAGGGGATAATGAGGGCTCATGACCAAAATGTTGACTTCCATCTTTTTGATCATTTATCTCTTTCAGCTAGATAGTTGCCTTGATTTACTGGATTCAAATTAAAAAAAAATATAAAGTATAAATGACACTGCAAATTAAGCCCCAACACCCTCCGATAACCAATCATACAACAACGGTAGCTGTTCCAGGTTTAAATTGAATGATGTACTAAAAATCTTTATTAGAATAATTGTCAGAAACAGTGTGTTGATTTAGTTATGTTTGGAAAAGGTAATCAACAAATTTCTCCTTCATTGGGTTCTATCCAATAAATAAATCAAAGACTGAAATAACATCAAAATACAACATGCTGCAATGTTTCCAACAACCCTGCTATGAGCAAGAGGATCTAAAAATTAGTCTTGTTTTGTGACACTCGAATGGGAAAACATTATAACATTATAATTTATAATTATGTTTTAATGACATTATAATTTATAATATGCTATAATGACACTCGTATAACACTTACCTTAAGGGGTAAAGAAAATAATAGTATCTATTCTATCAGAGAAGAGAACTTGTATTAGATAACCCCAACCTGATGCAAATACAGGGTACGTGCAGGTGACGAAGTTGCCGGGTTGTCCAGACGGACGAAACTCGAGCTCAGCTGAAGGCAACTTCCTGGAAGCGATTAACTTGTCAATGAATGTGTTTGAACAGCATTGCATTGATCGGAACTTTGACCGTACGGGACAAATAGTGGTTTGCATTACACCAGGTGGGGTTGGTTGCATGTTGCACTCTGTCACCAAGTATTTGAAAAATGTTGAAAAAGAAAAGAACCAATTACTAGTTACTACTTCTAGCACAATGTTACAATCAATATGTAAGAAGGTTTAAAGAATGTCGGAACCAATTATAAATATCTTTTTAAATACAAAATGAAGTAGGAGGTGATTGCAATTGATTTGAGTTCAACCACTCATGCTTAGGAGCACCATGTATGGATCTGACATGAGCTATTAACAAGCCTTTAAACACTAAACATTATTGTGTCTTTTAAGTTATATTAAAGGGAATGATCATGATGAAGGTGTTGGTGTGTTCGACGTGGATCGGAAGTTGGCGATACTTACGAAGGAACGGATGATTGACAACGGGATCGGAAGTGACTTGATTTGTCTCGGCCAGCAACCGCTACACGCTGTACCACTCTTCAAGTTCCACCAAAGCAACCACAGGTCCCATCCACCCCCTGTCACCCCCGATGCCTACCTAACTTCTTGTATCACAGTAGCAAGAGTGGGGAATCCCTAGCTCGCCAAAGCTCACAAGACTTCCACATCCCACACTGGATCAACCACAGCTTCTACACATTCAACCCATTCCCAGACAAAGGTAACATTGACGCTTTTTGATTTTAAGTACAGGATACCATGTCAGCTGTTGAATGTGTGTAATAAGTAAGATTACCTTATGCACAGTCTGGTTTTTAAAGTTCTTTTTGTTTAATATTAGTTCATTTAACGATCTATTCGTATTTACTGGGTGGTGGCAACAACTGTGAAATGTCCTCATCAACATCGTGCAGATGTACGGAATTAAAATCCAAAACCTGTTTGACCATGTTTGTCTCCAACTGAAAATATGAATTGTACCCCCAGGAACAACCAACATCAACTATATTCCCCGCATACGATGTCCCGGTGCAGATATTGTGAGGAAGAAACCCACATTGGGGCCCATGTTTGGGGTGAAGCTTGCTGGAACTGAGTTACCATCGCTGCAACATGTCGACTACAATGAATTTGATAAGCAGGTGTGTGGTGTTGTGCATGGTTATTTATTCGGTGGTTTATTTAGGTCATCTGAGAATTAAAGTTTAGTTTATAACTTGCCAATTATGTGGTTGAATATTCATAAATTACCTCTAGTGCAGAACAGATATGGACGACTTAGACTATTTAGATGTTTTGGTCATGTTTCAAATATGCATGAATCAAATTCTTGATAAGTTCTGCCGTGTCTTTTTAAACTTTGTAGAATTACGCCAAAACTTTCCATCTGTATTTGTTGGAGTCTGTTGTGTGAAAATAACCAAACGATATGTTAAGATACAGTTCAACATTATCATGTCATGTCAAAAGCTTTACAAAACAGTCCAGTTACTTTTATTAATTATGAATAAAGTAAAATAACCAAACATCTTCAAAGTATATTGCTAGATTTGTGTTTACAATGAGTTGTTTGTTAAAGGTATTTAAGTACCAACGTCCCCTGGTTAAACGACATGATATGAACGAACCCATCACCCCCATGCACTTCAATGAGCCCTACAAGACATCCGAGAATCTAGAGGTAAACTTACATTGTTTCTATGGTTTTAATGTGGTCGGTATATTCATAGTTATAGAACAGGGTGGGTTACTCAGTTTCCAAATGAATGGAGCATAGGATTATACTATAATGAAGTAAATCATCAGATAACTTGTGTCATAGGTTACTTTAGCAGTGTATACTATTTCAGCGTATTTGCTCTATAACCTCTTCTTGATCCATTTATATTTAGTGGAATAAAGAAAATTGTTTTGTTTAGTATATAATAAAGATCTTACTTTGGTAAATAACTGGTTACACATTTGCCATCGACCAAACATGTTACAAATACCAAGATCCAATTCCACCAGAATCGTGCTGACGATGAAGAGCCGACATACCGACCTCCCACGAGACCCATGCACATCCCTATTCCTCGGCGGCTGACGACCAGTTATGGCACTGCCAGCTCTCTGGGTTCCCACATGGTACATCGTCCACCGTATAACCAGGTAAAATTAAGTGTGGACTTAAAACCAAGTTTCTGTGTTAAATGCCATCTAGAGGTACAAAAATTCACCATAAAATGTTTTTTCTCCTGCAATTCTTTTATAATCATGCAATTCTAAAAATTTTGTGGAAAAGGGACGAGAAATTTAACATACAATTAAAGGCTTTAAAGGCCTGGTCAAAATAACCCACAGAATCATGGGTAATTTTTATTCATTAGATGATATTTTTATGTACTTAATATAGAATATATTTTGCCATCAATTGCATGAGTTCAATTTTAAAGCTTAAAAATCATCGTGACAAGGACAGGAAAAAGTCATGCCTGGTAGCATTCACTAGATTAGAATTGCTATTCATTAGATGATATTTTATGCACTTAATATAGAATATATTTGAATTTTTGAGCGTGTTAATTCATTGTGTTAAAGGACGGGAGCGAATCATGTCTGGTTGTTGGGAGTGCTCATACAAGGAACAGTCACTTTAAAAAGGACGGATTGGTTGGCAACAGTCGTGCACTGTTCAACCCATTCAACCCCTCGCACATGTACGCTCGACTGACAGCGAACCGCCGTCGGTGGGTGCATACCTACCCACGGGGGCCGCAGGGGGAGGCACTGGTGCTGCACCACCAGCACTCCAAGCATGCACGCAGTCGACAGATATCGGAATCAACCGACCTCGATATTAGTCAACCATTATCTTCATTGGAATCCATGGCTTCTAAATCTGTTGGGTAGGACATTCTTTATTCATAGTCAATATCTAATAATCTTCTGTTGGTTTAATCTGTTTCTATCCATGTTAAGTAATGCTAGTTAAGGTAACCCACCCCTGTTTTGCCATTACATTATTTTAGAGCCCCCCATAAATTTCCTTTATTACCCTTTGTTACCTTTACATAATCGCATTTTACCCTATATTCATAATAACTCCTATTTTGTACCTATATATATTAATGATCCCATACCCCCATATAGAGCTCCCCTATTATCGCTTACACTTTCTCTATACCGTCATACAACCATAACACTTCCCCCATACAACCCCCCCATATATGCGGTAACCCCCACCCACCCAGGTTCTCAGCGCAACTCACACTCGGTATGGACGAGACATCGATGAGTAGTTCGCTCGCCAGTTCCAATAGAAGTTCGTCGAGCAATGATAACATCGATGTCAGTCTGCGCAGAGGTGCGTATCTAACGATTGTATTTGCTGCAAGAATTTCATAGTTGGTCTTATTAACAATTTAAATTGGGTTTTGGTCTTGGATATATGGAGTATATATTTTTATTGGTTTTGACTGACCATGGAAAATGCTTCTTAAGTGGTATATTGAACATTGTGGTGTTGTCTTTTTTTAGTTTATAAAGAAATTACCAAATTTTGTCAGAAGGTTGATACCACCCAGAGTATTACCACATAAATTAATTAATTCAGCCTCTCCAGGGTCATCTTCAAAATGTAGTGTTAAAATAGAGCTTGTTTAACCATACATGATGGATTACAACAAACATGGGTAACATATGGCCCGTAGGCTGGGTCGGGCAGGGAAGGAATTTTGACCAGCCCACAAACTGTATCTAACCATACCCTGTAATTAAGATAGTGAATACTATTCATGTAATAATCCGGCCCATCAAGAACTTTATTTTCCCACATCTGGCTCGCTGACTAGAGGCCTATCTCTGGTTTACAATGATTAATTGTTGACACTATCTAGTTAATCTTCTTCTGACATATTTTACACATTATAAGGCGCACTGTCAATAAATTGCTTTGATTGGTTTTTCCATACATAATGTGCACTGGGCTCAACGAAGCAACAATTTTACGGCTGTTTGTTTACAAAAGTATAGGTCTCGTACTGGTTTAAAGGGTAGGCAATAAAGCATAAAGAACTAACAATATGCGCACCGTATGTTAGGTGCACCGGCTAATAAGGTGCACAACCAATTTTTGAAAAAAAGATTTAAAGTGTGTTTATAATTTGTAAAATACAGTACATATGCAACATAAACTTGTAATGTTGGAATATTGTGTGTGGCAGGGGTATGTAATATTGTGTTTGGCAGGGGTGCAGTTGAACAAACCCATATCAAGTTACGGCTTCAGCTGGTTGTGGGGGATAGCGGGTGACGTGCAGTGGACCTCACAAACTAACACCGGTGAGTCATCATCAGTTGATTGAGGGTAGCTGACACATTTATCCTGGATGACACAATGAAGTGCATTATTATATAGGAATTCATTAAAATTGGGTTTCCACAGTCTGGTTAATGCAGATATTTATTTTGATGTATTTGTTATTGAAGCAAAGTTATGTGCTATTGAAAGCTGGAATGACTGCTGTGCTATTGTTATAATACACATTTCAACATCTTAACACATCCTTCTCTTGCACTTTTCATTTGCCTTCATAAATAGCTGTACTTTGATTTGGTGTTTTCGTTTACCGTAAAACGCGTTTTTTGGGTAACATTGGATAATATTTAATAATCCTATTACTATGCCCTTCAATATGGCACGGTCTGATATGCATAATAACATGCTAGCTCGCATGTTGATTTAAACACGTCATGTTCTCCACAGGTTTAGATTGGAAGTCACTCAAGTGTCCAGCGTGTCTCCCGATCACCACAGACTACGCGCCAAGCGATGTTGAGTTGCAGGACAATTATATCAAGCAATCGTACGATGTTGTGCCTGATGATCCTGGCTATGATAGTCCGTATGTCTTGTATTCATACCAAGAGCGCTTTCTGTATTTCCATTTTTTTTTGATGTTGTAAAACAGTTTTAAATTATATAAATCTTGTTGTGGAATCGACCACCTATTGATATTGACTCTCTATTATCTGGAATTTTGGAATGTTTGATTTTGTGAAACTCTTTAGCGATTTCCGTTATGTTAACCCTTCTTAAGCAAGAGTTTGTGTCTTCCTAGAACTGAAGATAAAACAAGTGAGAGAGGCTCCTGTGAGGATATTCCTTGAGTTAATCAACCAGAGATTGTGCCATGGATACCAAATCATCAAACAAACCAGACGAAAGCGAAACCACAACAGCACAGGCAGTTCCTTTACGGTTGTCAGCCCTAATATGAGTGAAGGGTCGTACCGGTCATTCCTGACAGGGTGCAGCCCACTAACTGAACGTACGTCATATACCCCTGTTACTCTTTACTAACCAGCTCCTTTTTCTAAGTTTTTTTACGCCGAGTACTCCTTAACTCAGATTTTTCGTCAGAAAGATTGATACCACTGACTGATGTGGTCACCAATGTTGGGTTAAAGTTGATTTGGGTCACTAATGTTGTGTAAAGGTTAACTTGGGTCACCAATGTTGGGTTAAAGTTGACTTGGGTCACCAATGTTGGGTTAAAGTTGACTTGGGTCACCATCAATCCGATTCCTCTAACTTATGAAACTACCCATCCACCCACCCACAATCATGCAAACCAACTCATTTTACTTAACTGTTCAACCCTATTTAGCAATAATCCCCCCACCGTCTTAACTTCGGAAGGATACCCAACCCTGTACCACCAAGCTAACACCCCTATCACAGTGCCTACTGACTCATACATGCTGAGTCATGGTCGGCAGTACCACCACCTGCGACTCTCCAAAGACCAGGATAAGATCGAGGTCAAAATCTTCAAACCAAAGTAAGATTTTCTCCCCGCACATGCAAAGTACAAACCCCATGATTGACAGGCACCCCTTCTCCACCGTTACCCTCCCATACACATACATGCTGTGGCCGAAGACCCGGGATCGATACCAGGCAGCTCAAATCGCGTTTTGCCACAACAAAGTGCAAGATTATTACTGGAACCATCTTGATGATTACGTTTGCAGTTTGGATGATAACGGCTCCCTAATTGCGAAGGTTCGCAGGAAATTAATTATACTTGCTGTATTGGTACCAGTGGTTAAATTTCTTTCACCAGAATGTCCAGCAGAGGTGGCAATCCGACTTTGTGATCATCCCAAGTCCATTGAAGCGGTTGAATTTAATCAAGTCGTTGCGCAAACATAACAACTTCAACTTCGATGTGTTCAACGACTGCGGATGTGAACGGTAGGTACCTGTGCTCGCTGTCGATTCTCTCACACAGTGTTCTGTGGTTCAGGAGTCACGAGGTGGAATGTGCGGCGATGACTGATGGGTTTCTTCGCTTCCTCGACCATGTTAACAAGATACGACGGAACACGGAGCAAACATCGCGCAAATCATGGGTATTTTTCCAAAATTTTATTCTGTTACCAGTTTTCATTTAACTTTGTGTTTCATTGCGGAAACAAAATATTAACTAGAACTATCGTATGTTACAGTTTTTTTAATTAAATGTCCCGATGATATAAAAAAAACTACAGCTATTCTGTTACCAGTTTTTTATTTAAGGTCCCGCTTCATGTTTTCATTGTGAAAACACAAAAAAATAAACTTAAGCTATTGTGCTTGTAGTTTTTATTAACCAAATGTCCCGATTATAAACAAATCAAATCAAATTATAATTGAATCAAAAATGATGCTGTTCTACAGCGAAGTTCCAACGCGTACAAATGGTGCCAATCCTCACCCACCAGTCAGCTGATCTCGTCCAATCAAACCACCCCAACCCCACCCTCCGTACCCACCTGCAGCACCCCCACTAGTGGCCAATCCACCCCACTGCGACAAGACGAGCCACCAGCAATCAGCGAGAAGTTAATGAGAGGAGTTGATGCACAACCTGTTCCCCTGCACCTCAAGGTATCTTGTTTATCAGGCTAACTCCCCCTCAACTTCTTAAGGTTTAATACCACTGCAGAACATTACTTTAGCAGCTCAATGTTGAGTTATATATGGATAGGTTAGGAGGATAAGATATTTATTTTTATCCCCGTGAATGGGAAAACCAAGGGGGTTAACACGTCAGATCACCTCGCGCTCACCGTCTGGTTACTGGAGCTAGTGCGGTGTGTTGTGTGGGATTGAGACGTTCCCTCAATTTTGTAGAAACCATTAATTCACGGGGTTCAGGCAATTAAGTGCTTTGCCAAAGGACACAACTGACTAGCTCACAACCAGTTTTGTATCTGCAACCCTTCGGTTAAAAGGCGATGCACTAAACCACCAGACTAATCTGTCGGACTTTATATGTTAGAATTAAATGCTGTGCCAAATACGTGGTGTGTGGTGCCTGTTGTGCTGGGGTAAAATAGTTTTTATTTTAAGATAATCATTGTTACAGGGGATTGATGTCAGTCCACAAACTAAGAGCTCTGGGAATTCCCCTGTACAGAAACTTACAGTCAACTCTGAGCTGATTGATATAGTGGCGGTGATGAAAGATAAACAGTACGTATAAATGGTTTGTTCTTAACGCAAACCAAAAATATGATTTTGCAGATGCGGCGTTAACTTTGTGCCAGAGAGTGCAGGACTGCCGGCTTACACTTTCGTTAGTTTGGAAGCAATATTTTGGGCCACATCCAATGTTGGTGGTTTGATGGGGCTCAAAGACGCATGCATGTTATTCGAAGTAATGTCCTATAACCTAGTACTCCGCAACCAGTATACCCCGGCACTATAATATGTTGCGAAACAATGCTAGATGTGCTGCGGAAAAATAATATTTTTTAAACGCAGTTTTTACCAAATAAAAAGGATTTTGGTTTTTGCAAATTTGAATATTACGGTTATCAGACACTTCGGTAATATAATATCAAATGTATATAGCTTGTCAGAAGACCTCCCAATGTACAATTTTGACTGCAATGTACCGTCATATTTAGTAAGTTTCTTAACGTGCCTCTAATGAAAAAAAAATAGTTGTGGGGCACTGATATAACCTGTCGACCACTGTTAAAATAGTTATACAACCATTAAACACAGGCGATGTGCAATGCTAAGCTCATCATCCATGCTTCAAAGGACCCGCAACACCCATTCATGTACGGTTACATATTTTACTCAATCAACGAAGAATATATCAACAACCTATCCGAAAGTAAGTGCTTGGACCACCAATGATATTTTGTAGTTGAATACAATATGATTTGTTTTGTATTTGACTAGGGACACCAATGTCGGGTTAAAGTTGACTTGGGTCACCAATGTTGGGCTAAAGTTGACTTGGGTCACCAATGTTGGGTTAAAGTTGACTTGGGTCACCAATGTTGGGTTAAAGTTGACTTGGGTCACCAATGTTGGGTTAAAGTTGACTTGGGTCACCAATGTCAGGTTGCAGTTGTCAGGTTAAAGTTGACTTGGGTCACCAATGTTGGGTTAAAGTTGACTTGGGTCACCAATGTTGAGTTAAAGTTGACTTGGGTCACCAATGTATGGTTAAAGTTGACTTGGGTCACCAATGTTGAGTTAAAGTTGACTTGGGTCACCAATGTTGGGTTAAAGTTGACTTGGGTCACCAATGTTGGGTTAAAGTTGACTTGGG